>JAMZAV010002284.1:0-127996 GCA_024449915.1 Sweltsa coloradensis | reverse complement strand
CAAGAAGATTCATTTCACTACACTGGAGAAAAAAATCCGTTTTTTTTCTGTATTTTTGTGTGTTTGTTAACACGATTCCGGCTAAACCGATACTCCGATTGCAATGAAATTTTATGGAGACCTTTAAATCTCTGAACTTAAACTGCCACGTTTTTGAGCGCAATCGGAAATTTTTTCACATAAAAAACGCAATTTTCGAATTTTTTTTCTATTTTTTAAAACATTTTTTTTCGACTTATAACACCTACTTGCTTTATTCGTCTGAAATGATTTTTTTCACAGAACCTTAATTTTATGAATTAAGATATTCGTGTGAAATTTGAACGTAATCGAAAATTATTTCTCATGATAATCAAAATTTTATGTTTTTTTCTTTTTAAAAACAATTTTTTGACTTATAACACCTACTGCTTTATCCTATTATAATGATTTTTTTACAGAACCTTAATTTTATGAATTAATATATTCGTGTTAAATTTGAGCGCAATCGAATAATTATTTCTTATGCAAATTGCAATTTACGATTTTTTCTTTTTAAAAAATTACGATTAATTAAAACAATTAAGTTAATTTTTTATTTTCTTTAATTTAATTATAAAAATTAGTTAATTTTTTATTTTAATTTAATTTAATTTAAAAAAAAAAAATCTTCGACTTAGTAATGAATTTTTTCACAGAACAACAGAAAATCCGCGTAACACAATGGCATCTCAATGCACCATATACGCTCATCAAACAACGTCGGCGGGACTTAAGCGTTTCCTAGTTAAATGCATTGTAGGTGATTGTTGTAAAGTTTCTATTGTTACTTGTTAATTGTTATTATAAACCTAAAAAAAAACTCATATTTAAACCTTTATTCCATGAATTCTAGCTAACTTTTTCAAATTTTTATTTCAGAAAGCAATACATCACCATTTCCTTAATGTCCATGTTAAATATGAACGTTGTAGCACCACCCGTCTGGTCAGAATCGGCCTAATGTCACGAAAATATCGCACTAAAAATCGAAAAAAATCGTAAATGTACGATATTCATGAGAAATATTTCTTCGGCTGTACCGAAAAACGTGGCAGGTCTAAGTTCAAAGATTTCGAAGGTCTCCAGAAAATTTCTTTGCAATTCGGGTATCGGTTTAGCCGGAATCGTGTTAAAAAACACACAAAAATACAAACAGAAAAAAAACAAGAAAAACGAAAAAAAATCATAAAATTGCGATTTTCATGAGAAATAATTTTTTGATTGCGCTCAAAAAGGTGACTGTTCTAAGTTCAGAGATTTCAAAGGTCTCCAGAAAATTTCATCGCAATTGGAGTATCGGTTTAGCCGGAATCGTGTTAACAGACAGACAAAAATACAAAAAAAAAGAAAAAAAACATTCCGGATTTTTTTCTCCAGTGTAGTAGAGTGGAATCTTCACTTCGCTCGCTACGCTCATCCAATAAGTAGTTTTAGGGCGCTTCAACAGCTTAGCTTATTCGCGCCTCCAAGATAAACATTTTCTATACGTGTGAGTTCCCACCATGTATACTTCTTTCCAAGGGTGGAATGTAAGGTGAGACGTGGGGGGACAAACGCACATTTAGGGGGGGGGAAGAAAGGGGAATGTTACCGGGTACTCAAACCATGGCTCACTCACTCTTCTAACAACTACTTTGGCGTTTTCCTATTTAAAAAACTGATTTACATACATAGGAGGACAACAAAATTTAAAACTATGATATGCACGCAGACAATAACAATATTACATCACTACTTCAGAGTGAACTTTGCTTTTTTCTTTCTTTTTAAGAACAGACCAGAATATGTATTTATGTAGGCCTGATCAAAATAAAATAATGTTCTTATGGCAGCATAATCATTATTCCACCTTGAGACCCACATTTTACTCATCATATCAAGAAAATACTCACGTCTTATGTTTTATATTTTTGGGGTCGACAACGACAAGGTTGCTTCGAACTGCATTAATTAAAGTCTCCCACTGAAAATGAATTATGTTAGTGAGTGAGTAGTCTTTTGTATGTGTTTCTTTATTATTATTACAACGCACAGCACGCAGCACAGCACAGTTAGTTACACACACACACACACACACACACACACACACACACACACACACACACACACACACACACACACACACACACACAGTTAGTTAGTTGCGCGCAGTTAGTAGTTAGTTATTAGTTAGTTGTCTGTCTTACTGTCTGGACGGAATCTTATAATCGATATTTCACTTACATCTCAATGTCCAATCGAGCTAAAAGTTTTCACACATACGTAGTCTTGATGTCAATAGATGAATCAATTTACAGATTCACTAATTAATCAATTAATTCATCATAAATCACAATTAACTAATCAAAGTTTTATATGGGAATTGATATTATACCCACTTCACCAATGTCCGATCGGTCTGAAATTTTTCACACAGACGTATATTCTTGATGACAATACATGAATCAATTTATCACAGCTAGTGAGGATGGGCCAACCAGATGCAGAAATTCGGACACGTCCATGTGACCACATATTCGATTACAACATTCGTTAAGACTAAAAAGTATAGGTCTAAAATAATATTACATGATTTTTTGGATGAGCGTAGCGAGCGAAGCGAAGATTCCATTTCACTACACTGGAGAAAAAAATCCCGAATGTTTTTTTTCCTTTCTTTCTTTCTTTCTTTCTTTTTCTTTCTTTCTTTCTTTCTTTCTTTCTTTCTTTCTGTTTGTATTATTGTGTGTCTGTTAGCACGATTCCGGCTAAACCGATACCCCAATTGCGATGAAATTTTATGGTGGCCTTCGAAATCTCTGAACCAAGAACTGCCACGTTTTTCAGCGCAATCGAAAAATTATTTCTCAGTCGTTAATGCGAATGCAAGGGATTGAGTCCTCTTATATACAGCCCTTGGACATCCCTTCACAATTGTCCTATCCGCAACATACCTAAGTTAACCCGAAGAGGGGCATAAAGCACCTTATAACAGGTTAAATTCCCATGAGTAAAATTAAAAATTTCTACAGTCCACACTATACAGTAAACCGTGGTCGCTTGCCCAAGGTAGATGAGTGGAGTTGAATAGTCACACGAGGATGAGAAAATGGAAATCGGCGATCCTATCTGCAAACTAAAAAATTATTATTTCTGTTGGATCGAAAAAACATGCCTCATACGGGATTCGAACCCACGTTCTCGTAGATCCATACCATATATTATAGAAAATATAGATACACTCAATGGCTATACGTACGCTCAATCGTATGTGCCATCACGGACGGACCATCAAAATAATAAGTAGGAAAACGCTAAAGTCCCGTCGCGTTGTTGAGCGAGCACCGGTACGTGCAACACGACCCGAGTACGACATTCCCATAATGTTACATACCAATAAGTCTTTAAGGTCTTGACCGATTTAGCTGAAAATTTGTAAAATATGAGAGAATGTTGTACTTATTGATCCTGCAAAATTTCATAACGACTGGAACATTTTTTTTATAACCAACGATCGGATCTTGTTCAAAAACTATACAGCAACCCGCATAGGTGGTATGTACATGTGTGCAAAATTTCAGTTCGATCAGAGAAACGGTGCGACCTGTACCGAAGCAGTAACAGAAAAAAAACAGACATTCGAGCCATAAGAGTCAAGTGGAGACGCTCGCTACGCTCGCTCAACTATTCCAACATCTTTGCGTTGTACTAGGACTAGGAAAACGCTCAGTTGGACGCGTTGTTGAGCGAGCACCGGTACGTGCAACATGACCCGAGTACGACATTTCCATAAGGCCCACCACACAGTGTAGGCCTAAAACTGGATATTGACATTGTATACACTATACTATTCCAACATCTTTGCATTGTACTCATTCACGTCATGCCTTCTAAAGTGTATCTTTGTATCTTCACTGCCTCCTTCATTTTTTAACATCATTTTTCGAATTATGATTACCAATAAGTCTTTAAGGTCTTGACCGATTTAGCTGAAAATTTGGAAAATAGGAGAGAATGTTGTACTTATTGACCCTGCAAAATTTCATAACGATCGGAACATTTTTATTTTATTTTTTATTTTTTATTTTTTTTATTTTTTATAACCAACGATCGGATTTTGTTCAAAAACTATACAGCAACCCGCCTAGGTGGTATGTACATGTGTGCAAAATTTCAGGTCGATCAGAGAAACGGTGCGACCTGTATCGAAGCAGTAACAGAAAAAAAAAACAAAAAAACAAAAAAAACAGACATTCGAGCCATAAGAGTCAAGTGGAGACGCTCGCTACGCTCGCTCAAAAACGCTCAGTTTGACGCGTTGTTGAGCGAGCACCGGTACGTGCAACACGACCCGAGTACGACATTCCCATAATGTTACATACCAATAAGTCTTTTCGGTCTTGACCGATTTAGCTGAAAATTTGTAAAATAGGAGACAATGGATAAAATCCACCGCCATCTAGAGGACCTTGACATCATTTCTTTGGGAAAACTATTTTAACTCTTGATTACTTCTAGGTGGCAGTACATAGTGACCAGAATTCTTGTGCGACTTTTCGTTGCCATGGTAACGTTACTTTTGTTACTAGGAAAACGCTTAAGTCCCGCCGCGTTGTTGGATGAGCGTAATTGGTGCATTGAGCTGCATTGTGTTACGCGGATTTTCTGTTGTTCTGTGAAAAAATCATTACTTAGTCGAAGATTTTTTTAAAATTAAATTAAATTAAATTAAAAATTAACTTAATTTTTTTAATAAATCGTAATTTTTACGTAATTTTAAAAAAAGAAAAAATCGTAAAATTACAATTTTCATAAGAAATAATTATTCAATTGCGCTCAAATTTTACACGAGTATATTAATTCATGAAATTAAGGTTCTATAAAAAAATCATTACAATAGGATAAAGCATGTAGGTGTTATATGTCAAAGAATTGTTTTAAAAAAGAAAAAACCCGTAAAATTTCGATTTTTATGAGAAATAATTTTTCGATTACGCTCAAATTTCACACGAATATCTTAATTCATAAAATTAAGGTTCTGTTAAAAAATCATTACAATCGGATAAAGCATGTAAGTGTTTTAAGTCGAATAATTTTTTTAAAAATCGAAAAAAATCGTAAAATTGCGTTTTGCGTTTTGCGTAGCGAGCGAAGCGAAGATTCCATTTCACTACACTGGAGAAAAAAATCCGGAATGTTTTTTTTTTTCTTTCTTTCTGTATTTTTGTGTGTCTGTTAACACGATTCCGGTTAAACCGATACTCCGATTGCGATGAAATTTCATGGAGGCCTTCGAAATCTCTGAACTTAGAACTGCCACGTTTTTGAGCGCAATCGGGAAATTATTTCTCATAAAAATCGAAATTTTACGTTTTTTTTTTATTTTTAAAACAATTCTTTGACTTATTACACCTACATGCTTTATCCTATTGTAATTATTTTTTCACAGAACCTTAATTTCATGAATTAATATATTCGTGTTAAATTTGAGCGCAATATAATATTTATTTCTTATGAAAATTGCAATTTTACGATTTTTTTCTTTTTTTAAAATTACGATTAATTAAAAAAATTAAGTTAATTCTATTCAATTTAATTTAATTAAAAAAAAATCTTCGACTAAGTAATAATTTTTTCACAGAACAACAGAAAATCCGCGTAACACATGGCAGCTCAATGCACCAATTACGCTCATCCAACAACGCGGCGGGACTTAAGCGTTGTGCATAATCAAATAATTATTTCTTATGAAAATTTCAATATTACGATTTTTTCCTTTTTTTAAATTACAATTAATTAAAAAATTTAAAATTTAAGTTTATTTATAAAATTAAGGTTCTGTGAAAAAATTATTGTAATAGGATAAAGCATATAGGTGTTATAAGTCAATGAATTGTTTTAAAAAATAAAAAAAACGTAAAATTTCGATTTTCATGAGAAATAATTTTTCGATTAGGCTCAAATTTCGCACGAATATCTTAATTCATGAAATTAAGGTTCTGTGAAAAAATCATTACAATCGGTTAAAGCATTTAGGTGTTATAAGTCGAAGAAAGTTTTTAAAAATCGAAAAAAATCGTAAAATTGCGTTTTTTATGAGAAAAAATTTCCCGATTGCGCTCAAAAACGTGGCAGTTCTAAGTTCAGAGATTTCGAAGGCCTCCATGAAATTTCATCGCAATCGGAGTATCGGTTTAGCCGGAATCGTGTTAACAGACACAAAAATACAGAAAGAAAGAAAAAAAAAACATTCCGGATTTTTTTCTCCAGTGTAGTGAAATGGAATCTTCACTTCGCTCGCTATGCTCGCTATTCGTGCGAAATTTGAGCGTAATCGAAAAATTATTTCTCATGAAAATCGAAATTTTACGTTTTTTTTTATTTTTAAAACAATTCTTTGACTTATTACACCTACATGCTTTATCCTATTGTAATTATTTTTTCACAGAACCTTAATTTTATGAATTAATATATTCGTGTTAAATTTGAGCGCAATCTAATATTTATTTCTTATGAAAATTGCAATTTTACGATTTTTTCTTTTTTTAAAATTACGATTAATTAAAAAAATTAAGTTAATTTTATTCAATTTAATTTAATTAAAAAAAAATCTTCGACTAAGTAATAATTTTTTCACAGAACAACAGAAAATCCGCGTAACACATGGCAGCTCAATGCACCAATTACGCTCATCCAACAACGCGGCGGGACTTAAGCGTTGTGCACAATCAAATAATTATTAATTAAATTAAAAATTAACTTAATTTTTTTAATAAATCGTAATTTTTACGTAATTTTAAAAAAAGAAAAAATCGTAAAATTACAATTTTCATAAGAAATAATTATTCAATTGCGCTCAAATTTTACACGAGTATATTAATTCATGAAATTAAGGTTCTATAAAAAAATCATTACAATAGGATAAAGCATGTAGGTGTTATATGTCAAAGAATTGTTTTAAAAAAGAAAAAAACCGTAAAATTTCGATTTTTATGAGAAATAATTTTTCGATTACGCTCAAATTTTACACGAATATCTTAATTCATAAAATTAAGGTTCTGTTAAAAAATCATTACAATCGGATAAAGCATGTAAGTGTTTTAAGTCGAATAATTTTTTTAAAAATCGAAAAAAATCGTAAAATTGCGTTTTTTATAAGAAAAATTTTCCCGATTGCGCTCAAAAACGTGGCAGTTCTAAGTTCAGAGATTTCGAAGGCCTCCATAAAATTTCATCGCAATCGGAGTATCGGTTTAGCCGGAATCGTGTTAATAAAACACACAAAAATACAAAAAAAAAAAAAAAAAAAAAACATTCCGGATTTTTTTCTCCAGTGTAGTGAAATGGAATCTTCGCTTCGCTCGCTACGCTCATCTAAAAATGTAATTTCTATCTACACTACTTATCGGATCAAAATAAAATTAACATATTCGTGACCGGACGGACATTCTAAATGATTTGGCTACCTCAGATTTTGTCGCCGTTTAGTTTTAAAAAAAAAACTTTAGGTTAACTTTAATGTAACTTTATAACTTTTTGAACGATTTTGCCACAAAACTAATGGCATTCAATCGGGAACGAAACTTGCGGATGGTCAAAATTTCAACTCGATCCGAGCCTCCGTTTGACCGCTATCATGAGCCAAAAAAGCTGTGCGACTTTCCGTTGCCATGGTAACGGGACTTTGTTATAATGTAATTTCCATCTACACTACTTATCGGATCAAAATAAAAATAACATATTCTTGATCGGACGGACATTCTAAATGATTTGGCCACCTCAGATTTTGTCGCCGTTTAGTTTAAAAAAAAACCTTTCGATTAACTTTAATGTAACTTTTTAACTTTTTGAACGATTTTGCCACAAAACTATACAGCAACCCGCCTAGGTGGTATGTACATGTGTGCAAAATTTCAGGTCGATCAGAGAAACGGTACGACCTGTATCGAAGCAGTAACAGGAAAAAAAAACAAAAAAAACAGACATTCGAGCCATAAGAGTCAAGTGGAGACGCTCGCTTCGCTCGCTCAATAATTCACGTAATGCCTTCTAAAGTGTATCTATGTATCTTCACTGCCTCCTTCATTTTTTAACATCATTTTTCGAATTATGATTACCAATAAGTCTTTAAGGTCTTGACCGATTTAGCTGAAAATTTGTAAAATATGAGAGAATATTGTACTTATCGACCCTGCAAAATTTCATAACGATTGGTACATTTTTATTTTTTTATTTTTTTATTTTATTTGTTATTTTTTATAACCAACGATCGGATTTTGTTCAAAAACTATACAGCAACCCGCCTAGGTGATATGTACACGTGTGCAAAATTTCAGGTCGATCAGAAAAACGGTGCGACCTGTACCGAAGCAGTAACAGAGAAAAAAAAACAGACAATCGAACCATAAGAGTCAAGTAGAGACGCTCGCTACGCTCGCTCAATCAAACTTGCAGACTTGCATTGCCCTTATATTTTAATATCGAAGAGCATGCAAGTCCGAATATTTTCTTGATTTTAACAAAATACCTGTTCCACTAGATATTTTGTTATAATAATATCCTTGATGAAAATCAATCCATAATTGGATGAGCTAAGCGAAGACTTCAATTTCACTGACCCCTAAAAAAAATTGCTCCAATGTTTTGTTTTTTTTTCTATTTGTTTATACGCTACCGGGCAAACGGCATATGCGATCTTGATGACAATTGGAGGGGACCTTCGAAATCTCTGAACTTAGACCTGCCACGTTTTTGGGTACAATCGAATAAATATTTCTCATGCATATCGTACTTTTACGATTTTTTTCGATTTTTAGTGCGATATTTTTCTGACATTTGGTTTGATTCTTACCAGACGGGTGGGGCTAGAACGTTAATAATTCACATGGACATTGAGGTAATGGTAATGTATTGCTTTTTTAAAGAAAAAGTTAAATAAATTAGCCAGAATCCATATAAATAAAGATTTTAATATATGTTTTTTGAAGTTTATAATAACATAACAAGTTACAATAGAAACTTGACAACAATCACCTGCATTGCGTTCAAAAAGCACTTGATTAGTAAAGAGATCCCACGCAAACTAAAACCTTACAAAAAAGCTCGTCCATCAACGCGACTGAAAAAAGCGTTTGCGAAGCTTTCTAATTATAAACATAAACTAAATATTCGAATTCACCATCTCCATAATTTGTTATTATCATATCATTTATGTCGTCAGCATTATTTTGTAATTTAATTTTAATTTATTTATTAAACGTTTATCCAATTCAGATAATAAATTGATTTACAAAGGAGGATTCTTCATGTTTTATATGGATTGTATAATAATATGATATTTAATAATATGCATTAATCTCGTTGAATGTAGAATTCAAGATTGCCGCCGTGCTGTGCCGGCGCGGCGGCAGCGCGCTCGAGGCGAATGTTTTCGGACCAGCTACTACTCTCGGATTTGTTGAGCAATCTGAGGTGTCGATAAAACGGTGGTGCCGGGCTTCTCAAAGTTTTCGATGAAACGGTGGTCACGAACATTTCAAATATTAAATGAATTTGTCGAGGAAACGGCGGTGTCGATGAAACGAAGTGTCGATGAAACGAAGGCGACCCGTAATAGTAGGCGACGCACGGCTAGAAAGTAGCGCCAGGCTCTGTTAGGAGTACACCCTTACTTTCCTTTATGTACACTATAGTAATAGTAGGCGACGCACGGCTAGAAAGTAGCGCCAGGCTCTGTTAGGAGTACACCCTTACTTTCCTTTGTGTACACTATAGTAATAGTAGGCGACGCACGGCTAGAAAGTAGCGCCAGGCTCTGTTAGGAGTACACCCTTACTTTCCTTTATGTACACTATAGTAATAGTAGGCGACGCACGGCTAGAAAGTAGCGTCAGGCTCTGTTAGGAGTACACCCTTACTTTCCTTTATGTACACTATAGTAATAGTAGGCGACGCACGGCTAGAAAGTAGCGCCAGGCTCTGTTAGGAGTACACCCTTACTTTCCTTTATGTACACTATAGTAATAGTAGGCGACGCACGGCTAGAAAGTAGCGCCAGGCTCTGTGAGGAGTACACCCTTACTTTTCTTTATGTACACTATAGTAATAGTAGGCGACGCACGGCTAGAAAGTAGCGCCAGGCTCTGTTAGGAGGACACCCTTACTTTCCTTTATGTACACTATAGTAATAGTAGGCGACGCACGGCTAGAAAGTAGCGTCAGGCTCTGTTAGGAGTACACCCTTACATTCCTTTATGTACACTTTAGTAATAGTAGAAGACGCACGGCTAGAAAGTAGCGCCAGGCTCTGTTAGGAGTACACCCTTACTTTCCTTTATGTACACTATAGTAATAGTATGCGACGCACGGCTAGAAAGTAGCGCCAGGCTCTGTTAGGAGGACACCCTTACTTTCCTTTATGTACTCTATAGTAATAGTAGGCGACGCACGGCTAGAACGTAGCGCCAGGCTGTGTTAGGAGTGCACTCTTACTTTCCTTTATGTACACTATAGTAATAAGAGGCGACGCACGGCTAGAAAGTAGCGCCAGGCTCTGTTAGGAGTACACCCTTACTTTCCTTTATGTACACTATAGTAATAGTAGGCGACGCACAGCTAGAAAGTAGCGCCAGGCTCTGTTAGGAGTACACCCTTACTTTCCTTTATGTACACTATAGTAATAGTAGGCGACGCACGGCTAGAAAGTAGCGCCAGGCTCTGTTAGGAGTACACCCTTTCTTTCCTTTATGTACACTATAGTAATAGTAGGCGACGCACGGCTAGAAAGTAGCGCCTGGCTCTGTTAGGAGTACACCCTTACTTTACTTTATGTACACTTTATCGTACGCTAATTGCTGTTTTTTCATATGGGGAATCAATTTTCATATTAACATTTAGACTCTTTCCAGAAACATAGATTAACGATAGTTCAAATCACGACCACCCAGTAAAACAAATGCTCTTGAAACAATTTCACTTTAAAAATCTAATTCAAGGTCATCCAATAAATATGATTCTCGAAACCCCCATTCAAATTCATCCAGGATATCGGATTTACGGAAAAAGAAAACAATTCCATCCAGTCAATTGAATTCTCGACAATTCCATTTAAGCTCATTGAGTGAATCGAATTGTTGAACAGACAATCCACCCAAAAAATCAGATTTCTAGATAGACGGATGCAGCTCATCCCGAAAAGTGTTTTTTTTTAAATGCAGTATTTTGTATGCTAGCAATTTTGTATTCGAAATAATTATTCAATAATTAATGAATAAAGTATAATATCCACATGTTTCCTTTGTTGCCAAAAATAAGGATAACTAATTATCATGGTGGTGGCTTCACTTCACCCGTCTAGCACAATTTCACATGTGTGAATTATGTTGTGTACTTTACCACAAAACCATGCATTTTTAATATTCTTATCTCAAACATACTTTTTGTAAATTTGTTATTGAAAATTAATACTTGATTTATATTCAATTAAAAAAACAATTCATGTTTCCTGAATAGTTTGTTGATGTGAAGGGTGCCACTTATCACAATTTTTTTTTATTTTTATTATTATTAATTAAGGGTTACATTAATAGTGGAGTAAAGATTACTAACTATAGTGCAAAATGTGATACCAGCATAAAAATTTGCAATAATGTAGATTTTGTAATGAGAAATTTGAAAATAACTGGCTCCACGATGGGGTCTTATTATTTAACTATTAATTAATTGATTAATATTAATTGGTTAATTATGTGACACGAGTTTCAAAGTGGCAATAAGTTAGTCATGTTTGGTATTAATTAAGAGCATTTTTCACCTTTATAAAGAAAAAAAATACATTGAAAAAATATATTGAAATATACATAAGTTATAGTTAAATATGTTGATTTTGCTGATTTTTTAGTTTTTGAACCAAAAGATCAACGTTTAAGTAAAATTTCTCCTAACCAATGATATCACCGTGTTCACAAATGAGCTGGTAACTATAATTAATGTATCATTTTTCAATTTTTAATAATAGTATTACAATATATTTAACACAAATAACAATATGGCGTAAATATGTCTAACTATGGTATAAAAAAATGATACTAACTTAAAAATTTAGCAATCTTAAAGCTTTTGTAATGAGAAATTCGAAAATAACTGGCTCCAAGCTGAGTGGTTAGTATTTAACTATTAATTGATTAATTAACATTAATTAGTTAATTTAGTCCTAAATTTTCAAAGTGAAGACAAATTTGTAGTGTTTGGTATCAATTGAAAGTATTTTTTACCAACATTAGAAAAAAAATACATTGAAAAAATATATTGAAATATATACATGTTATAGTTAAATATGTTGATTTTGTGATTTTTTAGTTTTTGAACCAAAAGATTAACTTTAAAGTAAAATTTCTTCTAACCAATGATATCACAGAGTTCACAAAAGAACTGGTAACTATAATTATTGTATCATTTTTCAATTTTAAATACTAGTCATTACAATATATTTTACACAAATTAACAAATTTTCTTAAATTGAAAAGTTACAGAAACATGTTGTGTGACGTAGCAAAATGCATCATTTGACTTGTTTATATCAACCTTGTCGCACGCCAAATCTCGTGCTACAAGGTTGAGCCTTAAAGGCGGGTTGCCGGCTAGCTGCAGTGGTGGGGGTGTGGGTAGATAGGTGACCGGATGGCTGATAGCGAGCTTAAAGGGCGCCACTTGGTTTTGTTCCCCTCCGGCGATGATGGAAGGTGGGGGGGAAATAGGGAAAACCAAGAAACCTTGAAGAGGAATAGGGGGTAAAGAACGCGGGAACTCACTGTTACAATTTAACCAAAAACTTAATTATATATTGTTTGAAAAATAGGTACAAGGTAGTTACAGGTGTGGTCATAAAGAAGATCATAGTAATACTCTAGATAGAGTATACAGAAGGTTTCAGAACAGTAATAATATTCCAGGGCCAATATTATGAATTGACAGGATACCGATTGCCCAAGGGCATGAGCCACAGCTCCGAACCAACGCACGATATCCCTACAGCGCCACCAGGAACAAAAGAGGCAGGACCTAGATGTCTGCAAACAAGACTAGTACATGAAAGCATTCAGTGAAGTCGGTGACTTAGGCTCGGCTGAATAGGGGTATACGGTGCCTTAGTACGGGCGGTGCTACACATTGGAATCAGACTTTGTTCACCCTGGTTACAAGATTAAAGTAGGGGCCATGTCCGGTTGCAAAACCTGGCAATGGAACATGGATACCAGATAACAAAATATCACTAGGGTCTACCATAGCGACAAAACATTGTAAAAACATGAGCACACATTATAGTTAATAAAGAGATAGCTTCCTTGTAAAGTAGGGCTTAGCTTGTTCAAATCATGTGCAGTTGCACGGCTGAGTACTACACTAATAAAAGTAAACAGTGAATAATAATTCCACAATAAATTATAATGGAGCATAACATTACCAACACATGATAATATTTACTAAATAGTTAAGGATAATAAAGCGTACTGATAATAGTAGGGCCTCACTTGTCAAACTATGTGCTCTGCACTGACTAGGTCCTTCCCCTTTCATACTAGGGTAAATAGTGAATAATAAATAACACAATAGTACAATGGGCATAATATTACAAAGGTGTGAAAAACACCTGATCAATGGTTAATTATAGAACCTTCTTATATTTGTAGGGCCTCTCTGGTCAAAAATAAACCATGTGCTGTTGCACTGCTAGGTCCCCCCACTAATATAAGAGAGTAGGCCCCAAATAGTGGGTCATAAATTACAATGGTAGGCCGACATTGGGCAACATATTACAAAGATGTAAGATTGATTAATAATGGTTTTAATCAATTATAAAGCCTGCTAAGATTAGTAGGGCCTCACTTGTCAAACTATGTGCTATTGCACTGACTAGGTCCCTCACCAATATGATAAAGTAGATGGGGAATAATAAATAACACAATATAAAAAGGGGGTATCATATTACAAAAGGGGTGAGAAATTTAAATTTAAAGAAAGCTTATCAGTTATACAGCCCTCTAAGATTAGTAGGGGGCCTCACTTGTCAAAGCAGGTGCTATTGCACTGACTAGGCTCCACACTATTGTTAGATTGCTCTGCCCCCCTCTGTGGGTTGGGTGCATTTACTATCTAATAACATGACCTCACAACGACGATATCTCGCCTTTGGAGAAAAGTAGGCCGTACAGACCAATTAAATAATTATCAGTGATACCTGGGAGTGGGGTGGTAGGTACGTTGATTACTTGCGTTCCTAGCCTGGCGCGCAATTGTTTCCTCCTGGTCCTGGGTGTGGCCTGGTCCGGTACGAGTGAATGACCTGGATTGGTCGAGTCCTTGACAACAAGTCCTAGGGTTCCAATGGTTCGTCCCGAGGGCTCCGAATTAGTGTTTGTGAAGAAGGTTCCGTCTAATGACGCTCGGGTTGAATGCTGGCTTAGCCTGGAATCGTATATTCCGGGCCCCACGTCGCCTGCAGTCTCCAAGTCTAGGCTCACAATCACTGTAGCATCCTACAGCGAGCTGTTCCCTCAGTAACAACCTCCCTGGTCGCCGTCCAGTCACACAGTTGTCTCGCGATCGGGTTTGCTTCCCTACCAGTCGCACAAGTCAGCTGTTATCTCTCTGACTCAGCTGGGTGAGTTGATGCATTAGTACCGCCCGGGTCAAGGTGGAATGCAACTATTTACATAGAGTTAGGTTCAAGATAATTTGAACATAACACCTCCCCCCTCCTACAGACAAGGGTCATGACGAACAATAGTTTTATTTATCTTCTGTGGACTTCCGAAGGTCACAAACATGCCAATACCCAATGCTTTTATTTCTGTTGTTAACCAACTCGAAAACTAGTGGAGACAACTTGGACTTGATTACAAAAGGTCCTACAAACTTTGGAGCTAACTTTGCTGAAAAGTTTGCTGCTGCATCAGACTGTGCATAATTTTTCTTGTAAACTATCTGGCCAACCTCATAGGTGACTGGTCTGCGGCGTAGATTGTACCGTTTAGCATATAAGTGGTTAGTATTTAACTATTAAATATACATAAAAAATACATTGAAAAAATATATTGAAATATACATAAGTTATAGTTAAATATGTTGATTTTGCTGATTTTTTAGTTTTTGAACCAAAAGATCAACGTTTAAGTAAAATTTCTCCTAACCAATGATATCACCGTGTTCACAAATGAGCTGGTAACTATAATTAATGTATCATTTTTCAATTTTTAATAATAGTAATTACAATATATTTAACACAAATAACAATATGGCGTAAATATGTCTAACTATGGTATAAAATATGATACCAACTTAAAAATTTAGCAATCTTAAAGCTTTTGTAATGAGAAATTCGAAAATAACTGGCTCCAAGCTGAGTGGTTAGTATTTAACTATTAATTGATTAATTAACATTAATTAGTTAATTTAGTCCTAAATTTTCAAAGTGAAGACAAATTTGTAGTGTTTGGTATCAATTGAAAGTATTTTTTACCAACATTAGAAAAAAAATACATTGAAAAAATATATTGAAATATATACATGTTATAGTTAAATATGTTGATTTTGTGATTTTTTAGTTTTTGAACCAAAAGATTAACTTTAAAGTAAAATTTCTTCTAACCAATGATATCACAGAGTTCACAAAAGAACTGGTTACTATAATTATTGTATCATTTTTCAATTTTAAATACTAGTCATTACAATTGTAATATGGTGAGGATTTTCGATCACTAATTATCGATTATTGATTATCAATCAATAGTGAAATGGCATAACTTATCAACAGTGCTAGTCATAGTTAGTCACAGCCAAAGTAGCTGACATGGATTTGGCCAGTCCAAATCATCATCAGTTACCATTGATGGGTAAATAAATATTGATTCCAATCAATATTGTTTACCTTATAATGTTGGAACATTTAGGGGGGCCCCTTTTTGTTCTCATATAAATATTTTTAAATTTTCAAATCGAAGCCCTGGTGGTTGCTATCATAGCTAGACGTGTTTTGTAATCTATCTTACTGAAATCGGTACTGAAAAGTAAGCGTACAAAACGTCACAAGTACTCCAGCCTTGTTGCAACAGATGGTAGATTGTCCCCTGCTTCAAGTATTTTTTTATGCAAAAACTTACCTCTATGTTTTAAACTATGAAAACCTAAACTGGGGCTAGAAAGGAAGGGGCCGCCCCTCTCCTCCCCCCATTTTTTATCCAGTGTGTTAGCAATTATTGACTCCTCTTTCTTAAACCCCATGTAGGATGGAAGTGTTTTGGAGGAAAAAAGCAAATAAGGGCGGAATTTAACATCATAATGAAGTGTTCAGGTTTATTTTTATTAAAAAGTGTTATTTTTTAATCTTTGCGTTATGATTGAAAAACGTAAAACCTTCAAAAACCCTCCTAAAACAGTACTTCCCTCAGGAAAATATCTATCAGTGTCCCGATCTTTTTGATCTTTTTTTGATCGACGATTGATAACTATCGCACGGACTTACTTTTGATGGCACTACGATCACACTTTGGGGTGGCAGCATAGTGATTTTTCTCGTAAAAATAAAAAACCCGCAGAGACTATTTTTCTTGAGTGATATTTGTTTTTGGAAAAAGTTTAAATAAAAGTTCCCCTCAAGACAAAGATCTAGGTGAGTCCACACTTTTTTTTACTGATGCTTAAAACTGTCGCATGGATTCTGGTAGTAACAAACACGGTTTTAAGTAGTAAAATATTTGTTAAATATTAAACGTGGGTTTGTGATGGTTTTGTAATCACGTTGATCAAAATGGGGGTCAGGAGTGACGAATTATAGACATGGTTGAATGCTGACAGCCGGGGAAACTTTCGGAAGTACAGAAAGTCTAATTGTTAAATAAAACAGTGAAAAATATTTGGAAATCATGTGTTAATGTTTTAAAGACACCATGTGAAACCTCTGAAACAGTAGAATGGGGGTTATTTGGTCGGGTTTTGTCAATAAATCTAGAAAAAAAAGGGGAATGGAAAACAAAGCCAATTTTTCCAGAAAAATCTTTATGGCGAAAAAGCCCCTAAAAACGTGAACACTGGAGGAGGGGCCCTTGCAAAGGCTTTGGGTTTTAAGCTAAGGTAAATTGTCCCCCCCCCCTCCCCCCCCAATAAAATTTTTTTAAAAAAGGGGAAGGGAAGATTTTCGACGGTTTTCCTCGCTCAAACTAGCCTAGCCGAGTCGTGATAGTACCTAGTGTAGCAAACAGGAAGCTGAGACAGAGAAGTTTCATAGGGGTAAAAATGATAGGAATTTATGTAAGTAAACACGGGAAACTACAATGTTATTTCATCTGAAAAGGGGAGCAGTTGCTACACTAAGGAAAATTGCACTTGAGCTAGGGAAGAAAGGTAAAAAAAAAATAGAAAACCCCCCCCCCCCCCTCCCCCCCAAAAAAGAATCGTTTTTTTAAGGAAGGGGGAAAGGGTTTCACGGATGCTATCGTCGAACTAGGACTACATGAGCTAGGGATGTTCAGGAAAACCAAATTTAAAATAAATTGATAGGTAAAGTCTGTTACAAAAATCAGTCTCCTTGGATGCAATAAATACAAATTTGGTGAAACATCTATAATCATAGCCAACCTAAAATAAATTTTGCCGTTCGATTAGCGTTATTTGATTGAAATTCTTTTACAAAATGGTTTGTTAAATTCCAAAAAGCGAAACTAAACAAAATAACACAAAGTTCGTTCGTCGGTAAAACAGCACGCTAGCGCTTGTCCGCACGGACAGTTTGCAATCTTTTTAAACAAAGTTCACACGGGACCAGAAGGGATATGCCCCCCGCTGGTTTCGAATAAACCCTGCAAATCGGGGACATAACACCCTATTACCCAAAAGCCCCGCAAAGCCCCCAAGGACCACAATCCTAGAGCAAACTTAGCACGGGCCCACAAAACAAGAAAACGCTAGAAAGCTGAAAACGCTGATATTTTTATTGGAAATTATGCACAAAAACACATATTACCCTTACAAATTTTTTTAAGAAAAATGAAAACATCGTGTGCATTTTAATGGGTCGAGGAGGTCAAACTTGTCGTTATCGTGTTGTGGCCAAATTTTGCGGCTAACACAGACGGAAACCCTTTGGCCCCTAAAATCTAGAAATGGGGGGTGGACGAAGTTAAATTACTGAAAAAACACTAATGGGAGGGCGAAAAAATAGTTTCGAAAACGCCGACCCTACAAAGAAGTTTTTTAAGGTTGCGGGTTAAAGGCCGACTTCTTAATAAAAATTAACCCGGGGCTAGGAATTTATAAAGTAGGGGAACGTACAAAAAGAAATTCCCTCGAGTAGGATAATTGGGGTGTCGGAACAGTGGTAAACCATGGTTTTTTGGTTTTAAATGTGGAGGCCAACCAGGTGCGGGCCTACGAGCGTTACCGTTGTTTTAAAAATGCGTGAGGGGGACCAATGACAATGCTCACGGATAAAGGGCGAGAACCCTTGTTATTCCTCCCCAAAAGTCCCCCAATTTTGGAAGTGTCCGATAGAATTTTCGGAAAAAGGAGAAGTAAAACGCGAGATGTAACAACGACTGTAGGAAGTTAAATTTATAAAAAAACAATTTGAAAGGGAACAATCATTTTGACTATCATGATTAAATTTTAGAAAAATTTAAATAAAAATTTAATTTATCCAAATTGCAAAAGGAAAAAAAAAAAACGAAATAGTTAGAGGGTTAGAACCCGTACAACCTTTAAATTTGGAAAACGGGGGCCCCAATAGTAAATCGGGGGGGAAGGGTTTGTTTTTTTATAAAAAAATTTTTGGGTCAAAAAAACCCCCCCATCACATGTCCAAAATGTCGTGAAAAAGTCCACATGACGAGCATAAATATTGCTAGTTAAAATGAAATAGAGTAAAAAGTAAAAACGTAATTTTAAAATCTTTGACATGATTTTGACAGAACAGTTGAAAAAACCCCCGAATAACATTATTTTCCCTGCAATAATTTTTGTACGAATAGGCAGAATTGAGAGGATATATTAGTTCAACAAAAATCTGAAAAATTTTTTTATGTCAAAAGAGCTAGTCTATGTAAATTTTCCCAGTTTTCTAGTAAATGTCATGTACCCAAATTTTGCTGACTCTTAAGTGGCGCCTTCCATGGACGGGAGAAGCCAGTGCGTGGAGGGGCTGATGCCGTGCGTGACAGCTGAACGGCGCGGGGCGGGCGAACCCGGGCGCCAGCCCGGGCCCTCAGGACCTGCTGGTGGACTGGACAATGGCATGGACGAAGTTTCACGTGGAAAGGGGAAACGGTGTTTGGGAAAGGGGTTTTGTGCCGGGAGAAAAAGGTAAAACACACCCAGGGGAAAGTAAAAAAAAAAGAGAAAGAAAGAAAATATATTGTTTTGTCATCACTAATTGAAAATTAGTATTTTAAAATTGTTGTGGGATAGCAAATGACGGACAACTTTGAAAAATAAATTTAATTGCATTGATTGGAATGAAAAAATCAAAAAAAAATCTTGAACACCTTTTTTATTGGTTATTTTATATGTAAATCGAAGAGTTTCTATTGCTAAAATTTCCTCAATGGGGGAAAGAATGTTTGTTTGGGGTAAAGCATTGTCAGAAATTCAAATAGAAAAAAATAGTATAAAAAACGATTTCCCGTAAAAAATATAAACTTTAAAGTTCAAGTTGTCCGTAAAAATTGATAAAAACAATTTTTTAAATGCGGAAAAAAAGGGTTTTCTAAGTTTGAAATCTTGGAAAATTACTTTTTTTCTGTATGTTAGGTAACGTAAGGATTTACGGGGGGAAGAGGAGTGATCAAACTTTAGCCCGCCCCTGTGCACGGCACAGCGCTCAGCAGCCCTCTTACGCCCCTTCAGGACGGCGGGAAAATGGGAGCCCGCGTACTCTGATGACCCGCGCCCGAAAAATTCAAACCCCTCTCCCCCCCCCCCCCCGAAGTTCCAGCAAAACAGAAAACAAACCACATTTTTATAACCATTTTTGGTAAATTTAGTTATTCTTAAAAGCAAACCCCTTGAAACAACAAAAGGAGTGGAAATAAAAAAAAGTTTAAAAAAAAAACTTGCAAATTCAAATAAATTTCCCTAAAAGAAATATTTCCAAAAAAGTGGAAACTGCTATTGGGAGACTATAGAAAACTCTCAAATCCTATTTAGCGAATAACAATCCTACATGAATTGGAAAATGGAATCGGAAAAGGAATAATTAATGAGTTAAAAAAACGACGTATTTTTTTCTAGCAACAAACACTATGAATGGGGAAAATAAATATTGTAAAGAAACTGCAGAAAAATTAAATAGTTAAGTTTTCATAAAAAAGTATTATAAAGTGCAGGGACAAAGCAAAAATAGACTAGGCAAATCACATGGTCGATCAGAAAGTAATATCAAGATCACCCTTGTTTTTATATTTTCAGGGTACTTGTGTTTAATTATGTTAAATCAGCAAATAACTATAGAAAATGTTAAGGGGGAAAACCCCCCGCCCTTACAAATGATGTGTAAAATTTCCCATCAGAGAATGGGGGTTTTTGTAAGTTTTCGTATAAGAATTGTGTAGGAAAATTTTTTTCACTTTACTTTACGCATGTGAGAAAAACTGCAGGCTTAATCGATAGCACGCGCATCACGCAAACCTCGCACTTGTTTTGAATGAAAAATAAATCGAAAGTTAAAGAAAAACGCGCGGTAAGCCTATGCAAATTGGAGTTATAAAATAGATATTCTAGTAGTTACTTATTTTGGGATTCTTTTCCTGAATTAAATGGAAAATCATAAATAAAAAATAAAAAAAATCTTGTCGTTTAAAAAATAAATTTCTTCACTACTTGATAACTGCTAAAAGACGCTAGACGCCACACGCCAAGCAAGGGTAGAGTAAGTAAAAATTTTAAATGTGTGCACTCTACAAATTTGATAGCACTGAGACCAAAGGGGATCAGTGAGTGGGGAGCAAGTCCATCATCCAACTTTACTATAGCTGGCTCAGACAGCTTAGGTATAAAGGTTCAGCAAGTGAAGGCAAGGTAGTGTAGAAGTACATTCCCTGGTCATTCAAAATGACTGAAACCTGAACACACAACGAATAAACGTTTTTCTGTTTAAGAACAGAACGTCGACAAACTGGAACTCACAGTGTTGAGTCTGATTGATTGGAGAAAATAAGTAGTAATTTATCGTCGAAATCAAAAGCTAGAGGCAAACATATTTCAAATTATAAAATTGGAAATATTTTTGATAAAGTAAATAAATAGAGTAAATTTGATTTACCTTCTGCCATTTCTAAACGACACAGATACGGGAAAATATGTTAATGTTTAACATGAGATTTCAGGAAATATATAGATTTTACTAAATATGTAGATATTCAAACTATAGACAAAGAAAACCAAGTAATGTTGATGCATCCCCAAATAAAGGGAAATGTAATGAAAGTACGGCAATAGGCCAAGTCAATAGCCATATCATCGATTGGTTATTGATTCCAATATTGGGTTTTAAAAATAGACATTGAATTACAATGCTTATTCTAGATAACTACATAACGCAAGGAAAATCAAATCATCAATAAAAAAAAGCACCTTTTGCTACAACAGTCAGTTCTGAAACTGAAAACCACACTGTTGAATAGTTATGCCATATTTCTTAATTTAGAAAAGAAGAAATATTTCAAATATATGCTTCTTTTAAATTGTGAAGGGCTGTAATATGGTGAGGATTTTCGATCACTAATTATCGATTATTGATTATCAATCAATAGTGAAATGGCATAACTTATCAACAGTGCTAGTCATAGTTAGTCACAGCCAAAGTAGCTGACATGGATTTGGCCAGTCCAAATCATCATCAGTTACCATTGATGGGTAAATAAATATTGATTCCAATCAATATTGATTTACCTTATCAATGATTGGAACATTTAGTGGGGCCATTTGTTCTCATGATAAATATTGTTAATTTCAAATCGAAGCACCTGGCTGGTTGCTATCATAGCTAGACGTGATTTGTAATCTATCTTACTGTAACTCGGTACTGCCAAGTAAGCAGTACAGTAAACGTCACAAGTACTCCAGCCTTGTTGCAACAGATGGTAGATGTGTGCTGCATTCAAGTATGTTTTTATGCAAAACTGTACCTCTATGCTTTAACATGATGAGAACCTAAACTGAGGCTAGGCAAGGAAGGGGCCGCCCCTCTCCTCCCACCATTGTTATCCAGTGTGATTAGCAATTATTGACTCTCTCTTATCTTTAACACCATGTAGGATGGAAGTGTTGGGGGGGGGGATGATAAAGCATAAGTGTGTCGGATTATAACATATGTTTGTGTTGTGTTCTATGTGTCTTTTTCTTAAACAGTGGTATTTAATCATTGAGTTATGATTGTAACGTTAGAACCTTTCAACCCTCCTAAAAACAGTACTTCCCTCAGAATAAATTCTACAGTGCCCGATTACTTATTGGATGCAGTTTTGATCGACTGATTGATAACTATCGCACGGACATACACAATATATTTTACACAAATCAACTTTTCTTAAATTGAAAATTGAAAACGGGGGACATGTTTGTGAACGTAGCAAAATGCATCATTTGACTTGTTTATATCAACCTTTAGATTTTTGTTTATAATAATTTCGAAAATCATGGCTCCAGGCTGAGTTTTTTTGAGTATTTAACTATGAATTGCTAATCAAATTATTACTTAATTGTGTCCAAAAATATTAAAGTGAGGTAAATTGTCCATGTTTGGTATCAAATGAAGAAATTGGTCCAACATTAAAAAAAATACAATAAAAAAAATATATGAATTAAATACATGTTATAAGTTTAACATATGTTGATTTGTGTTTTTTATGGTTTTTGAACCAAAAGATACTTAAAGTAAATTTCTTCTAACCCATGATTCACCGAGTTCACAAAAGAACTGTACTCCTTATTTTTTGTATCATTTTTCAATTTTCAATAATAGTAATTTACATATTTTTTACACAATTGACAAATTTTCTTAAATTGAAAAGTTCAGAACATGTTGTTGACGTAGCAAAATTCATCATTTGTACTTGTTTATTATCAATCTAAAAGATTTTGTAATAAGAATTTCGAAAATCACTGCTCCAGGTTGAGTTTTTGATTATTAAGGCGTCAACTCTCGCTTAATATAGTTACCGCACGATCACACGCGGATTGGTGCATGTGCCAACAAATCTTCAATTTCGGGGGGGGGCGGGAACCACAAAGAAAAATAGTCTGTGCGCTTTTGGTTTGTTGTGCTTGTTGTTACAATTTTTTTCATTTGATACAAAAATTCAAATTTATCTCACTTAATATTTTGGACACATTTAAAGTAATAACTTTAATTATCAATTCATAGTTAAAAAACTCACACTCGTCTGGAGCGCATGATTTTTCGAAATTTTATTAAAAACTTTAAGATTGATATAAACAAGTTTAAATGATGCATTTTGCTACGTCACACACAAAACATGTTCTGTCACTTTTCAATTAGAAATTTGTTAATTTGTGTAAATCTATTGTAAATACTATTATTGAAAATTGATGTCTTATCTATTAAGTGTACCAGCTCTTTGTTACACTGTGTTATTTGCTACTACTACTTACTAAAAAACTTAAAGTTAACTTTAAAGTTTGATCTTTTGGTTCAAAAACTAAAAATCCAAAATCAACATATTACTATAACCTAATATATATTTCAATAATTTATTTTTGTATTTTTTTCTTAATGTTTGGTGACAATTGCTTTGCATTTGATACCAAAAAAAAAAACCATGACACATTTACCTTCACTTTAATATTTTTGGACACATTATTATCAATTTTGATTAATCAATTCATAGTTAAATACTCAAAACTCAGCCTGGAGGCCAGTTGATTTTCGAATTCCTTATTACAAAAGCTTAGGTGATATAACAGTCAAAATGATGCTTTTGCTACGTCCAAACAACATGTTCTGTAACTTTTCAATTAAGAACAAGTTGTTAATTTTGTGTAAAATAATTGTAATAACTATTATTTAAAAGTGTAAAAATGATAGAATAATTATATAACCATTTCTTTTGTGAACACTGGAGACATTGGTTAGAAGAACTTTGGGCTTTAAAGTTTGATCTTTTGGTCAAACTTAAAAATAACAAATCACAGTTTAACTATAACATGTATATATTTCAATCATATTTGTTTCAATGTATTTTTTTTCTTTATGTTGGTAAAAAATGGCTTCAATTGTAACCCAAACACTACAAATTGTCTCACTTTAAAAATTTAGGAGTCAATTACTAATTATGGTTAATTATCAATTAATCGTTAAATACTCAAACACTCATCTTGGAGCAAGTTATTTTCGATTTCCTCATTACAAAAGCTTTAAGATTGCTCAATTTTTAAGTTGGTCATCATATTTTAATACCATAGTTAGACAATATTTTACGCATATTGTTTTATTTGTGTTAATATATTGTAATTACTATTAATTGAAAATTGAAAAATGTTATATTTATTATAGTTACCAGTTTTTTTTTTAACACTGTGATATCATTGGTTAGAGAAATTTTACTTTAACGTTGATCTTTTGGTTCAAAACTAAAAATCAGCAAGATCACATTTTACCTATAACTTGTGTATATTTTCAAATAGATTTTTTTGTAATGTATTTTTTTTTCTTTATAAGGTGGAAAATGCTCTTAATTAATACCAAACATGACTAACTTATTGCACTTTTGAAACTCGTGTCACATATTAACCATTAATATTAATCAATTAATTAATAGTTTAAATAATAAGACCCATCGTGGAGGCCAGTTTATTTTTCAAATTTCTCATTACAAAATCTAATAATTGCAAATTTTATGCTGGTATCACATTTTGCACTAAGTTTTGTGTTTTAGAATACACTGATCCCACTATAAAGCATAGCCAAATACATAGAACAATACGACTCGATGAACAAGTACAATCTTGATGCACTACTATCACTATAATAATATAAAATAAATTAAGATGTTCAAAATAAAGTTATAATTAATGAAAGTCTTACAAAGTAAATTAATAAAGAGGATGAAACCAGACTAAACTACTAATTGAAAAAAATGCAAACAATCAAGCATGGATTGTGTACACTCTACTTACAACTATTTTAAATGTAATAGTATAGTTTTGTATTTTATATAATAATAGCCGACTATTTGCTGCAGTTATAATTCACTATGGCCCTGTATTGCAAGTTGGATCATAATTCATATTCGGAATTCTATGAGCTTACTTTATAATTTACATTAGAAGGAGGGAGGACTAAACATTCCTAAACTGGTAACAATACTTTGCAGATCTTTTTAATTTAGGTTTTCCTACTACATGATGTTCGCCGAGCGGGACGGCTATTCACAAGTTTGCAACCTGTATTTAAGAGAGCGCTTCCCACTCTTCACTTTGTTTTACTCTAGATATATAGATTTTTATTTTGTCCTTGAACGGAGACGCCATCTGCGAGGGTTTCAGGCGAGTAAGAAGGTCTCTTGGATCAGATCGAGTTAATAAGTCAAATGCCTAACAAGCGTAAGGAATTTTAAACGAATTCGATTGTAATTTTAAAGAATGCCATTGATTCGGACCAGTTTTCTATGTCTTTGGGAAATATCGTGCTCGGTTTTGACTCAATCCAGCTTGTTCTTGTTCCTTTATCACTGATCTACTATGGCCGGACAGTACTCAAGGTGGGTCTCACACATGCCAGATAAAATATTTTACATTCCAAGGATTTTAAGAAATGGTAGTAGTCTTCGTAAAAATATAAGTCCTTTTTACACTGTCTATAACTTTGTTTCCATGATCATAAATAATATTCCTTGTCAATACCGCATTCCTAGATTGATCAGTGTTCTACTGGGCTTAATAATGACACCTCCAAGATTTACATGGAGTGAACACCTCGCCATCTTACCTAAAAATAATAGCTTTGTCTTGTCGGCATTGAATTTTTAGAAGATTCTTTGTATATCCACTTTTTTGCAATAGTGAAATCACTTTCAAGTTTTATTTACAACTGCTTCTAGTTTTCCCTCTTCACAACTTCACCTAAAAGTCATCTGCATAAAGTGTGGCTTTGATGAACTTCCTATCTGGTAATCATTGACATACATATTAAACGCAGTTGGCCCTTTACGTACCTTGAGGTATTCCACAAGTGACTTGTTACCTGCTGTCGATACAGATCCATTCACTTTAGTCCTAATACTCCTTTCGGTTATAAAGCTTTGAAACCACTCAACTGCTTCGTTTGAGTATTAAATAAGACTAAGTTTGTTAGTAACTACTTTTTATGGTTGATACAATCAAATGCCTTACTTTTATGTCTATCGCTATGAGGCTATCTTTGCGTACTAACTTAGTTACTTTCAACTACTTGATTTGCTGTTTCACGAAATGAAACATATTATTAATATCAGGAGGTGAAATTTATCGAAATATGATTGAATTGTAGCATATTGCAAACGCATGGTTTGTAATCTCTATTCTAATGTGGGCAATTAAAGCACATACTTGGATCACGTTTGGTCTGCACTAATTTACTTTTATTGTTAGTTTCCTATATCCTTAGATCTATCTATTTTAGATCCACCAATGCCTTCAAAAATCCAGATTTTTAATGAAGATACCTTCTCGGTAGCTTAGGGGTAAAGCACCCGACTGGCCATTGGGAGACGGATTCGATACCATGCTGAGATCGATTTTTTTCTGGTTGAATTTACACCAAAATTCTTATCGTGATGTAACATGTCCCCCCCCCCCAAAAAAAAATACCCAGTCTCAACACGATAATAATAAGTAGTAGTAATCAATCGCATAGCGTGCACGTTTACAGCGTATTTATAGCATGTGCCTACTTATGGTTTGTGTTTTGCTAGCCGTCCGTCTGTGATGGCCTGCAGTGTTACAGGTAAAAGCATTGAATCACACAGCGGTATAGGTATCCCACACACCACTTTCGTTTTAGTTACAAAAAATCAAATTGTCATTATTCCCTCTTACCAGATCCAAATTATCTTTTCCAGAGCATTAATTAGTAAATACATCCCCATAATCAACCTCGACGCATTAAGTGATTTTTATGAGAACTCCAAAGAGTTTTCTAATGAAATATATTTGTTGCAGATTGGGTGGATTGCTGTGGAGGGGCCACCACAGCCGTTAAGGATCCTTATGCACCTGATACGGTGAAGATAGAACGAAAGCCACCCTATTCCGTCTAGAAAACCGCACAGTCTACTCAAGTCAGCCAGAAATCTCGCACAGCTAAAAGGAAACGTGCACAAGAGCGTCGTTCCACGCAGAGGACACAGCAGCAGACCAATACCGTAACGACTATTTACGACACGCTCTAAAGTAAAGTGCACGCCCACGCGGATCACTACGAGTGAAGCTACGCAGGATGCACTACGAGTGCAAGCCACGCAGGATGCCCTACGAGTGCAAGCTACGCAGGATGCACTACGAGTGCAAGCCACGCAGGATGCCCTACGACGAGAGCCACCTCAAGTATCAGTGATCAGGTAAGGGGTCCCCACAACAACACAACACCACCACAACCACCACCACACCACCACCACTACAACGCACTGCATTCGCACAATTAACTACTGCTACTGCAGTCTACACCCGCCTACTACACGCACCAACGCCGATCACAGCCACTAACAAACCCATTATCCAACCACAATATACGCAGCTTCACCACTTAACCTTCGACCGAAAATACCGACGACACCAAGACCTCCAATGGTACCAACCACACCTTTTGCCACGAAAGATTACATTCGTGTCAGGACTGTCACAAACTTCTCAGCACACGAATCACGACCATTTGCTTTGCGCATAACTTATCTAAACCACACGTCCTCCGATTCCTTCAAACTTACGTCAGATTGTACTACGAAAAAAAAAAAAAAATTAAACCAATCAGTAGTAACACAAATCGAAACGATGCTCCACAACGACCACAGCTTCAAACAAACTTCCACACAAGAGGGGCCTCGCTTTAATCTCTCACAAGGTCAAACAGTCGATTACTTTCACACACGCCTCAAACTTCAACATTCTACAGGCAGAAGAACTCGTAGAGCATCACAAACCCAACGTATCGAATCGTACTTTTACAATCACCACCAACGCATACATTACCAGCACACACACATGCAATACCACCACTACTTTCACAATCACCCACAGACAAATGCTATACCATCACTACTTGCACTCGCGCACAAGCCAAACATCCCATACTCTCACATACCCACAAAGCCGGCAATGCCACCACAGCACCATATTATTCAAAAGGACTACACAACAACAAAATAATCAGTAGAGCCATCTCACGCTTCTCAGAAGCAATCGGTTATACCACAATCACCGCACGCCCCGAAAGTGGCACCAAATCGAGTTGAGCAGCAACCAGAGCTAACACAAGTCTCTCAGCTTCCACGAGTGTTGCCGGAACCTCCACACATCCAGTCAGTGCACCCACCACAATCCTTGAATATCCGATCAGGTCATCCTGAACGCTCTCAACGCCAAAGAATACCAACTACGATTGAACAGTTCCAAACATCAGCACCACTCGCATCAGAACAACCCGACCTTGAGGTAGTTAGTAGCAGCAGTAGTTCCAAACAGGAACTCCGACCATCAGATGTCATTTGGCGCGGTGCTTTTGAATGGACAAATCCCAAATTCAATGGTTTTAATTACCTGAAAAAGCAGGTGCTGTGCTGCATTAGCACATATCGGGCTAGTGGCCAACTGGCTGTGAAACCAGAATCTTGGACAGAGATGGCAGTTTTGAAACTTGTTCCAAGCACAATTTTACGTCAAGAACAATTGAAGGATTTTGTCGTGGAAGCAAAGAAGTTTGCAGTACACCCTAAACCTGGCCTTGCTCTAGAATGCCTCAGTGGACATATGAGGAATGATCTCGTGGGATTGGTGTACTTTAAGCATCCACATCTGACTGTCGCAGAAGATGGCGATGTCATGATCTTGTTGCCTGTTGCTGGGAAAAGCTCGTTTATCGGTTGTATTCCCACCAATCAAATGGCGTTTAAAGAGTCTCTGCGTCTCGCTCGTACTCACACTGTAGCGATTCCCCGAGATAAAGCAAAAGTTCAAACGATAGATATACTCTAGCTAGAATGTTCTATTACATTCCATAGACATTGGACTTTTCCGTTGTTTCCTATTTAGCTTTTTTCTACTAGTTTTATAGTGAGGGCCTAACTTTTATTTATTTCAATTTGTATTTTTTTAACTGCAAGGTCTGTTTAATTTAAACGGTTGAACCTCAATACGCAAGGAGCGGCGAGTGCAAGATCTAGGGGCTAGTGGACCTTGTCAAAACTCTATACTTATTATTTTTTTATTTAAAGCCCGCCTTTTACACGCCAGCAGAAATCAATTTGTAGGATTCATGCTAATAATTATTAGAGTCATATAGTCATATTTAGAGGTGGTGGCTTTGTATTTGTTTATGGGTCAATTACAAATTATTGTTCTAGGCTATTAAAATAGACTAGGAAAGCTTCCCAAACGCTTTTTCAGGCGCGTTGTTGGATGAGCGTAATTGGTGCATTGAGCTGCCATGTGTTATGCGGATTTTCTGTTGTTCTGCGAAAAAATCATTAATAAGTTAATTTTTTTTAAATTAAATTAAATTAAATTAAAAATTAACTTAAATTTTAAATTAATCGTAATTTAAAAAAAGAAAAAAATCGCAAAATTGCAATTTTCAAAATAAATAATTATTCGATTGCGCTCAAATTTAATACGAATATATTAATTCATAAAATTAAGGTTCTGTGAAAAAATCATTACAATAGGATAAAGCATGTAGGTATTATAAGTCAAAGAACTGTTTTAAAAAAGAAAAGAAAAAAACGTAAAATTTCGATATTCATGAGAAATAATTTTTCGATTGCGCACAAATTTCACACGAATATCTTAATTCATAAAATTAAGGTTCTGTGAAAAAATCATTAAAATCGGATAAAGCATAATATAGGTGGTATAAGCCGAAGAAAGTTTTTAAAAATCGGAAAAAATCGTAAAATTGCGATTTGTATGAGAAATAATTTTCCGATTGCGCTCAAAAACGTGGCAGTTCTAAGTTAAGAGATTTCGAAGGCTTCCAGAAAATTTCATCGCAATTGGAGTATCGGTCTAGCCGGAATCGTCTTAACAGACACACAAAAATACAAAAAAAAATCATTCCGGATTTTTTCTACGGTGTAGTGAAATGAAATCTTCGCTTCGCTCGCTATGCTCATCCAAATACTGGTTGGAAATCTATTGCGGTAAAGCATATTTTTCGTTTCCCATCACAAAACACTTACCGATGAGTTCTGGAACTGGTTATAAACTTCGTAATTATTTTTAGTTTCTAATATCAGTTGATTTACGTGTATTAAACTGGACATTCACAACGTTGGTTTTGATCGTTTTATGTTTTATGAATAATAAATAAATACATTTAAATATGATTATTTACCATTATTTTGTAGTGTATCTATTTTAGTAAACTGAAATGTGAGCCGGCGTAGTATTTATTTATATTGCGGAGCGAAACTAATATCCTGTTTCGATTTCTTTTCGTTTTAATTTGACAAATCTATGGTATAACTTGTGCTGTGCAATTTTTCCTTTTCCTTGCTATTTATGTTCATTTCAGAAAGGTTGACTTGATATTATTTCAACTTGTGTTTGTCTTCGTTTGTTTCTTCGTATTGTGTGTCCCCTTGCACGGATGTTTTTTATTTGGTATTGCTTGAAATGATTTTTTTTTTTATTGTTTTCTGTCAACATATAAGGCAAACAATAAATAAATATCAATTACGATTCAAAAGGCAATGATGTATGTTACCTTACTAGTAGGGGGGCAACAGGTATCCCGTGCATCTTTCGTGGAAGAGTTTTGCGGTAAGTTGTATTCTATTAGGTAGTAGGATACAAGTTGTTTGCACTTTCCTTGCAGGCCATGCTATGCTGCAGAGGGCGTCGGGGGCGTCGCGACGCCCTTACACGTTTTTTAAGAGGGATGATTTTTTATCTCGTGTGCCTTTCGTGATAGAGTGTTGCGGTAAACTATATTTTATTAAGTAAGAGCAAACAAATTTTTTGCACCTATTTTGCAGGTCCTGGTAACCTTGAAAGGGCGTCGGGAGCGTCGCGACGCCCTATAACGTTTTTTAAGAGGAATTATTTTTTATTTCATGTGCCTTTCGTGATAGAGTATTGCGGTAAACTGTATTCTATTAAGTAATGACAAACAAGGTTTTTTCACCAACCTTGCAGGTCCTGGCACGCTTCAGAGGGCGTCGGGGGCGTCGCGACGCCCTAAAACGGTTTTCTGAAAAGAGGAATGAATTTTATCTCGTGTCCCTTTCGTGCTAGAGTGTTGCGGTGAATTGTATTCTATTAAGAAATAGCATACAAGTTTTTAAACACCTACCTTGCAGGTCTTGGCACGTTTCAGAGGGCGTCGGGGCGTCACGACGCCCTATAACGCTTTTTTAAAGAGGGATTATTTTTTATCGCATGTGCCTTTTGTGATACAGTATTGCGGTGAATTGTATTCTATTAAGTAATAGCATACAAGTTTTTAGAACCTACCTTGCAGGTCCTGGTACGATTCAGAGGGCGTCGGGGGCGTCGCGACGCCCTATAACCTTTTTTAGAGTGATGTTTTTTTATCTCGTGTACCTTTCGTGATAGAGTATTGCGGTAAACTATATTCTATTAGGTAATAGCAATCAAGTTTTTTAAACCTACTTTGCAGGTCTTGGTACGCTTCAGAGGGCGTCGGGGGCGTCACGACGCCCTATAAAGCTTTTTTAAAGAGGGATTATTTTTTATCGCATGTGCCTTTTGTGATACAGTATTGCGGTGAATTGTATTCTATTAAGTAATAGCATACAAGTTTTTAGAACCTACCTTGCAGGTCCTGGTATGCTTGAAAGGGCGTCGGGGGCGTCGCGACACCCTAAAACGGTTTTCTGAAAAGAGTGATGTTTTTTTATCTCGTGTACCTTTCGTGATAGAGTATTGCGGTAAACTGTATTCTATTAAGTAATAGCAATCAAGTTTTTAGAACCTACCTTGCAGGTCTTGGCACGCTTCAGAGGGCGTCGGGGGCGTCACGACGCCCTAAAACGTTGATAAAGATGCTTGATTTTTTATCTCGTGTACCTTTCGTGGTAGAGTATTGCGGTAATCTGTATTCTATTAAGTAATAGTTTAAGTGTTTTTATCACCTTCCTTGCTGGTCTTAGTTTGCTGCAAGGACTCTTAAAAATTACTCTTAAAAACGTTATAGGGTGTCGCGACGCCCCCGACGCCCTCTGAATCGTACCAGGACCTGCAATGTAGGTTCAAAAGACTTGAATGATATTACTTAAATGAATACAGTTTACCGCAATACTCTATCACGAAAGGCACACGTGATAAAAAATCAAGCATCTTTATCAACGTTAAAGGGCGTCGCGACGCCCCCGACGCCCTCTGAAGCCTACCAGAACCTGCAAGGTAGGTTCTAAAAACTTGTATGCTATTACTTAATAGAATACAATTCACCGCAATACTGTATCACAAAAGGCACATGCGATAAAAAATAATCCCTCTTTAAAAAAGCGTTATAGGGCGTCGTGACGCCCCCGACGCCCTCTGAAGCGTGCCAAGACCTGCAAAGTAGGTGCTAAAAACTTGTATGCTATTTCTTAATAGAATACAATTCACCGCAACACTCTAGCACGAAAGGTACACGAGATAAAAATTCATTCCTCTTTTCAGAAAACCGTATTAGGGCGTCGCGACGCCCCCGACGCCCTCTGAAGCGTGCCAGGACCTGCAAGGTTGGTGAAAAAACCTTGTTCGTCATTACTTAATAGAATACAGTTCACCGCAATACTCTATCACGAAAGGCACATGAGATAAAAAATAATTCCTCTTAAAAAACGTTATAGGGCGTCGCGACGCTCCCGACGCCCTTTCAAGCATACCAGGACCTGCAAAATAAGTGCAAAAAATTTGTTTGCTCTTACTTAATAAAATATAGTTTACCGCATCACTCTATCACGAAAGGCACACGAGATAAAAAATCATCCCTCTTAAAAAACGTGTAAGGGCGTCGCGACGCCCCCGACGCCCTCTGCAGCATAGCATGGCCTGCAAGGAAAGTGCAAACAACTTGTATCCTACTACCTAATAGAATACAACTTACCGCAAAACTCTTCCACGAAAGATGCACGGGAAATAAAATCATACCTCTTGCTCCTCTACTATACCCTGGATACGGCACTATCTAGGAGTATAGGAATATAGAGTCTGTATGGTTCTCTCTAGGTACTAGGGAGCCTAGCCAAAGAAGTTCTCGACGTCTTGCTGGTCCGACGTCTAGAGGTTCATCGATGTTAAGGGAGAAGAATGCTTTGAAAAGGCATAGCAAATGAAAAAGCTATTGACGTAGGTGTATTGGCAATTTACAAGAACTTTACATGGAGGACAGAGTCAGAGATGTGGCGAATAGCAGACGTAATCTACAACACTAACGATCCCCTCACAGGGTGGCTCCTTATATACCCGTTTACTCCCGCCAGATTCCAGTCTATGGTCAACCGAACCACAAGGTTTGAGAACATGGCTGCCCCTTGGGTGGGGTATGAAGTGGTACGGTTGCCGGAACGGTTTTTAAACACAATCACCAGAATTATTCCAAAGACAAGAAATTAAATCAAAAAAATAAAACTTTTTAGAGAAACCTTTTAAATAAAAAAGGTTATAGAAACTAAATGTAATAAATTGTATAAATTACGTATAGGCCTAGTAAACAAAAATTATTATGATGGACTAGGGAAACGCCAAAGTCGTTGTTAAACGAGTGAGTGAGCCATGTGTATAGAACCCGGTATCATTCCACATACTGGGTTAGATCCAGCCTTTTAGGTATATGGGAGAAAAGGGGATGTTCCCGGGTACTCAACACTTGGCGCACTCACTCGTTTAACAACGACTTTGGCGTTTCCCTAGTTCAATTCAAATTGAACATTAAAAATGCGAATCGTGTTCAAAACGTATTAGCGTGAAACATTAACCAATTTCCAAGATAAAACAAAATCACCTTATATTGATTTCCCATTTAACACCCCTCAAAACTAATATGTGGATGTAAAAATATAAAAAAAGTTCTAACCGTCGGGCATCGAACCCAGACCCTCCGTGTGGAAGGCTAAATGCTTAGCACTATGCGATGCCAGCCACGCGGATCTTGTCCCGCTAGCTGCTACTAAACAAATGCTATCGATATTTTAAAAAATCACATTTTTATTTATTGTAGGCTTAAATCGCAATGGATCTAGCTGATTTTGTTAACAGTTCTCAGTAAGCACGTACCGGATGTCTGTTTAAAATTTCAGCGAAATCTGTTCAGCGGTTTGGCTGATTTTCGACGTACAGACAGACAGACAGATAGATAGACAGACAGACACACACACAGAATCACAGAATGAGAGCCGTTTGAGTTGAATGGAGACACTCAGTCGCTCCGCTCCCTCGTTTAATGAACAGATTTTTTTTTCTTTTTTTCCACCTTTTTTTATATTTGATTCATTGATTTATTACATTTAATATTTTTTTTTGTTATCAAAATTGTTGTGTTTATGCATTGTTGTTGTAATGTTACTATTTCAAATATTTACTAAACTGTAGTTCATTGTTGTGTCTGCATCTATGTAATTAGATTTATTTAGTTGTCCTCCTTTGTAAATCAGTTTTATAACTGAAGAGGATAAACGTTAAATAAATTAGTTATTAATAATAATAATAATAATAATAATAATAAAAATAAAAATAATAATAATAAAAATAAAAGTAATAATAATAATAATAAATAATAATATAAATAATAATAATAATAAATAATAATAATAATAATAATAATAATAATATTTTTTTTTTATTTTTTTTTATATAATTAATTCATTAATTACATATGTGTACATTTTTTATATGCTTCGGTCCACAAAGCCTTAAAATAAGGCTTGTCTGTGGTTTAAACCACGACAATGTGTACATTTCATACAACTACGGTGTTGTGCGAAGTTATTACAACAATAACAAAGAAAAATAGAACAAACTTAGTGGAACACCGTCCTGTATAACAAAACAAACTAAAAAAAAAAAAAAAGCGAAACTTGAATATTGAATATAAAAATATTATACTTGAGGTAACACAAAAACAACACAGTATTAGATGAATAAATTTACATACTTGCACCAAGTATCTAAATATTTAAAGACTCCTCCAAAAAAACAAACAAACAGACTTGTCATTCGTAATCAAATCTTAAAGCAAACCAACAGGATACATAATGAAAATAGTAAATTGAACAACTGCAATAAAAAATAAAAATGAAAAGCAAATTGGGAATTGAGATGAATGATTAGGTGTTGTAGACTGCACATAAACAATCGAGCAAATAAAACTTTAATTCAGATTTAATGGCTGAGATCTTTTCTAGATTGCGCAGATGACCAGGTAGGCTGTTGAAAATAGCAGGTGTCAAATAAAAAAGTGTTCGTTTTCCATATTTGTTATTGAATTTAGGCAAAAAGTAATTCCCTCTTGATTTCGACCGCGTAATCCCCGTATTTTCGTTTGCTTCATATTGTCTATTGAAATAAAATTTTAAAATAAATCTAAATTTAAATAGGTATGATACAGGCAGTACATTGCAAAAGTGATATTTCATTTGTATGCTGTTATATCTTGGATTTCTTTTTAAAAAGCATGGTGTCATAGTTCTAATCATTGTGTTTTGAAGGTTGGTTATTAAATTTACGTGGCTTAAAAATGCAAAGCCCCAGGCCAAGAGGCCATAAGAGATGATTGATTCGGCGATCGCAGTGTAAACTGACCTTAAAAGTTTAAACGGAAGTACCAACTTTAATTTGAATAATTGAAATGCACAGGATCTTAAACGCTTGCATAAGGAGATAATATGCGGCCTCCACGACATGAATCTATCAATTAAGACACCTAAATAGACATGGCTGTCAACAGACTCAATTTCAACACTACACCGTACACAGTTTTTACATTTACGATATCATGCAAACACTCATAAGAATGGAATATTATTTTAAGAGGTTGATGCCTGTTCTGATTCAGAGGTGAGCACATATGTAGAATCTTGGTTTTGTCAGCATTAATAACGAGATCATAATCGTGCGTCCACATTAATAATTGAGTAAAATCCCGCTGCAAAGTAGATTCGGCCATTTTTAAGTTCTTATGAGCAAATAACAAAACAGTATCGTCAGCATACATGAACACAGTACAGTGTTTTACACATTTAGTCATATTGTTAACATAAATCAGGTACAAAATTGGCCCCAAGATAGAGCCTTGCGGTACTCCAGTCGCAACCTCTCTATATTCACTGAAGCATTCTCCTATTTTTACTGTGAGTTTCCGATCTGTTAAAAAACTAGTGAACCATTTTAAGGTTTGACCTCTAATACCAACATTTTCAAGCATATCCACTAATGTACTGTGGTTTAATGTATCGAATGCTTTCGAAAAATCTACAAATAGGGCAACTACATGCATGTTATCGTTTAATTTAGTGTTAACGAAGTCTGAGAATTTTACAAGCAAAGTCACTAGTGCATTTACCTTTTTGGAAACCAATTTCAATATATCAATGATATTAAATTTTTCCAGATAGGCAGACAAATTGTCGGCTACACAGCGCTCCAAGATTTTCTCTATAACAGAGAGGAGTGCTATTGGTCTATAATTGGAATATGACATATGATCACCCTTCTTATAGATAGGACGAACTACTGATATCTTTAAGTTTTAGGGGACGGTTCCTGACTCAATCGATAAATTTACTAGTTTGGCTAAAACTGGGCTAATCTCATATTTCAAAAATTTTAAATCCTGAACTCTGATACCGTCCCAGCCTGGCTGTTTATTATCATCCATATTCTCTATAATTGATTGTATTCGTGTTTCACTTACGGGGGGCATAAAAAAGGATTGGCATTCCACGTTTTTTTTTAACGTAACGGCTAGTACGAATGCCACACTCGTGTTGAATCTCCTTCACTTCTCTCACAAATGATTCCGCAAAAGTATCAGCTTTTCGCCTTGTCACTGTTTTGTTTCCCTAAATGATTATGAATTACTTCATCTACAGAAAGTTTTTTCTTTTTACCCAAGATTCCATTAATTGTTTGCCAAGTTTCTTTCAGATTATTTCTCGAATTATATATTTGGTCTTTATAGAAATTTAATTTAGCCAAACCTATCTGTTTAGTTACCATGTTACGCGCAGATTTGTACTCAATCTTATACATTGATTTGATAGCGGCGTGCTTACAATTTTTCCACTTCCTAAATAGAGTATCCCTCTCTTTAATGCTCACTAATAGACAAGGTGTCATCCAACATTTTTTTCATCTTTCTTTTTTGCGCCGGCGGCACAGCTAGCACTCTTATAACAACTTTTAAAGTTTTTTACAACTGCTTCATAAAGATCGTTACAATCATCTAATTCCATTAAAGCTGGCCAATCACAACATTCCAATTTTTGCCTTAGCACTCGTTCATTAAAACGTATTTTTTTATGTGAAGGACCCGCGATCTGACTAACAGACGCAGGTGCATACAAATCCGCTGCGATAAGATAATAATAATAATAATAATAATAATAATAATAATAATAATAATAATAATAATAATAATAATAATAATAATAATAATAATAATAATAATAATAATAATAATAATAATAAATAATTGAAGAGAAATTATAACATTGACGGAATGTTTCGTCGCGTTTGTGGTGGTGAATAAATTACATTATTCTTGATTTCCCGACGTAGCGTCCTCACTGTGAAGACATTTTCAAGGGATTCTGGTCTTTCGTTTGTTGCCTCTGTTGCAAACGTTCACTTCTTCTTGGAACTGCCAGGATGGCGGTGGACGCTTAGTTGTTGTTGTTGTTTTTGTGGTGGTGGTTAGGTGGTTGTAGGTGGTGGTGGTGTAGGTTGGGCTTGTGGATGAAGTGCTGTTGATGCTGTTGTTGATCTGGTGGTAGTTCTTGGTTTGATCGCATTTCTCTGCTGAGAGGTTAATTAAATTAATGCAGAATCCCGAAACACTAAGTTGTAGCCACCTACATCTCAATTCATATTGTTAGGGGGTTTCGAAATTTCAATTGACTCCCTTATGAGTCTAGGCCATAAACGCAGCTTCTTGGCAAATTATTTTCGTTTCATCAAAACTCATGCTGAGTCACCAATTGTCTATGGCATGCTTAGCAAAGCTTTGCACCTCATATTGTTATTGGCTAAGCATTGCCTTAACTCTACTTTTTTCACGTTTGAGGAGAGTTGTATGAGCAACTAGTGGATCTCTATGGGCAGCCCTCTTAGCCCAGTAGTCGCCAACATTTACATGACCCACTCGAGAAAGCTCTTAGCACGGCCATTATTAAACCAGTTTCTGGAGACGTTATATAGATGGAATAGTTTGCATTTGGCCAGGCACTGCGGATGAATAAAAATTTCACAACCATTTAAATAGTATTCATCCAAAAATTCATCACCATAGAAGTAGAGGTGGATAACGTTTACGTTCTTTAGTGATGCTTACGAGACTTGACAGCGAAAGTTGGGCCATGCTGTTTATCGAAAGCTACCCACACAAAACCTTTATCTACAAGCTACTTCACACCACCATCCAGCTCAAAAGCATTCAGTCTCATCTCTCGTTTCCCGGGCAAACGGTACAGATGATCAAGCTTCCCAAGAAAAGAAAGCCTTGACAGCTGTTTTGAAGACAATGGCTATAGTGCGTCAACATCCGGCGGGCTTTCAAAGAATGAGTAAACAAAATTGATTGGAAACCTGAAAATCTCCGAACTCGCTTCCCTGCCATATGTGAAATTTACTACTGATCGCATAGCACGTTATCTTGGAAAGCTAGACATCAAGACAGTATTTAAGCCTATAAATAAAATTTCTACCATGTTGAGATCGCCAAAGGACCCAGTACATCTAGCCGGAAGTGGAGTTTATAAAATCCCTTGCAAGTGTGGCTGTAGCTATGTAGGCCAGACTTTAAGGACAGTGGCAACAAGGGTAAAAGAACATAAAAACCATTGTAAAAAGGGTCACGTCGAGTTGTCTGCAATTGCTAAGCATGCAATAGACAATATGGCTGACTCAAGGCATGAGATTCTTTTTGATGAAACGAAAATAATTTGCCAAGAAGCTGCGTTATGGCCTAGACTCATAAGGGAGTCAATTGAAATTTCGAAAACACCTAACAATATGAATGGAGATGTAGGTGGCTACAAACTTAGTGATTCGTGGATTCCTGCCATTAATTTAATTAATCACCTCTCAGCAGAGAAAATGCGATCAAACCAAGAACTACCACCAGATCAACAACAGCATCAACAGCATCTTCATCCACAAGACCAACCTACACCACTACCACCACCTCCACAACCACCTCAACCACCACCACAACAACAACAACAACAACTAGAGCCGTCCACCGCCATCCTGGCAGTTCCAAGAAGAAGTGAACGTTTGCAACAGAGGCAAACAAACGAAAGACCAGCAATCCCTTGAAAATGTCTTCCACAGTGAGGACGCTACGTCGGGAAATCAAGAATAATGTAAGTTATTCACCACCACGACGCGACGAAACATCCCGTCAATGTTATAATTTCTCTTCAATTATATCGGGTCGCGAAAGCATAACTTGTGAACTAATAATAATAATAATAATAATAATAATAATAATAATAATAATAATAATAATAATAATAATAATAATAATAATAATAATAATAATAGAGAAATCAAATATTTTACGAGTCATTTCGCTGTGTTCGTTTTTTATTAAATTACCTGACGTTTCGATACGTCTGTGCGTATCATCATCTGAGGCAACACTGAAAAACTTTACATTTGAGATTGTTTTTGTTGAATTCTTTTTGCTTCTTCTTTGGCTCTGATTGTCATTGTCCAAAGAACTAGAAACATATTGACTTCCTTGATGCTGTTGCTGCTGCTGCTGCTGCTGTTGTTGTTGTAGCAGTGGTGGTGGTGGTGGTTGTTGTTGTTGTTGTTGTTGTTGTCGTCTTGAGAGTAGTTTCCCTATCATCGGACTCCATGTTTTGCTTAATTTTAAAACCACCAATATCCCATTAAAATTATTGGGGTGCTTGGCAATTTCAATCGATTCTCTATGAGTCGAGGAAAAGTTTTCTTCTGTGCATAAAATTTTGGTATCTTCAAAAAGGATCTTGTGCGTGGGATCATTAGCATTTTCCACCACGTGTTTTGCTACTGCCGAAAGGTCCTCTCTGTAGTGGTTGCAGTGCGCTCTATGTTCTTTAATTCTAGTCCCAATTGTACGACAGGTTTGTCCAATGTAGACCGAACCACATTTACAAGGGATTTCATAAACACCACTAGATTGAAAAGGAATTTTATCTTTAACTGGCAACATACAATTTTGAATTTTCTTGCCAAGCACCCCAATAATTTTAATGGGGATATTGGTGGTTTTAAATTAAGCAAAACATGGAGTCCGATGATAGGGAAACTACTCTCAAGACGACAACAACAACAACAACAACAACCACCACCACCACCACTGCTACAACAACAACAGCAGCAGCAGCAGCAGCAACAGCATCAAGGAAGTCAATATGTTTCTAGTTCTTTGGACAATGACAATCAGAGCCAAAGAAGAAGCAAAAGAATTCAACAAAAACAATCTCAAATGTAAAGTTTTTCAGTGTTGCCTCAGATGATGATACGCACAGACGTATCGAAACGTCAGGTAATTTAATAAAAAACGAACACAGCGAAATGACTCGTAAAATATTTGATTTCTCTAATATTTCGGGCTGTGAAAGCATCAAGCAAGAAAATAATAATAATAAATAATAATAATAATAATAATAAAAATAATAATAATAATAATAATAATAATAATAATAATAATAATAATAATAATAATAATAAATAAATAAATAAATAAATAAATAAATAAACCGCACAGTTCAGGTTAAAGACACAACATGACCAGCTAGGGAAGCATCTGCACCGAATAGGTATGTGTTTGAAACCAGTACCTGCAGATTATGCGGAGATGGTGAACATGACAGACGACATTTGTACACTTGTGCCAGTCTGGCAAATGAGCGTGACGCAATGCCTAACGGCATAAAGAAGGAGGAAAGGGACGCTCGTCTATACTGGTTGACTAGATCAATGGCATCATAGGCCAAATTTGGGCATTTGAGAAGTAAATTGTGAGTCAAAGGTCTTGATTGTCTTTGTGCTTCATGGTTGTTAGTGCGATTACCGGTTTTCGTCAATAGCATACGCCAAGAGAAACGAAATCATTTATATTATGTATAGTTTTAATTTGGGGTTATTATTTTTTCTTTGTTCTACTAGTTTGGGGGTTTATACAGTTATAATTACTGGGTGATCTTCAAATGCAAATTATGCTTATTATTGCTTATGCTTTATTATTATGCCCCGATTTGCTTTTTTTGCGGTTTGCTGCAAGTTTAGCAAACTTTTACGACAACTGCTATGAATCAATAACCATGTCCTTAAAGCGGGCTTATTCTTAAAAACCATATATTCATACTACCCAACTCATGGGAGATGAGATGTGATTGGGTTTATCCATGTGGTCTTTCAGATTTGACAGCTACATTGCAGTCTTCTGTTGGATTTGTCATGGAAGGCAACAGTCACAACAACTAGCAGTTTAGTAACGGTTTGTTCTGTTGTCCCGGTGGCTCAATTGGTAGAGCTATGGCACGTTAAGCCGGAGGTTCTGGGTTCGAACCCCAGTCGGGGCAAACTTTTACGACAACTGCTATGAATCAATAACTATGTCCTTAAAGCGGGCTTATGCTTAAAAACCTTATATTCATACTACCCAACTCATGGGAGATGAGATGTGATTGGGTTTATCTATGTGGTCTTTCAGATTTGACAGCTACAATTGCAGTCTTCTGTTGGATTTATGTCATGGAAGGCAACAGTCACAACAACTAGCAGTTTAGTAAAGGTTTGTTCTATTGTCCCGGTGGCTCAATTGGTAGAGCTATGGCACGTTAAGCCGGAGGTTCTGGGTTCAAACCCCAGTCGGGGCAAACTTTTACGACAACTGCTATGAATATGCTATGAATATATATATATGGATTGTTGTAGGTTTTCGCGGCCCGTTCTATGTACAATACTAGGTTCTTGGGTTAAACTGCGTCGAAATCATGAACCAATGCAGAGACTGCGCGTCAACCGACGTTTCGTCTGATCTACGTCACACATCATCAGGTTGACTGTGACTCCACGAAGGTTAAAGTCACAGTGGCTGCGCGCGTGCCAGCCGTGACTATGACGGACTATGACGCTATTATGTTAGCACTTCAGACAGAAATTGAAAAAGTGCCTACACCGGGGACGAACCCGGGACTTTGGCTGTCCTTACAATGCTCTTACCTATTGAGCTATGCAGACACCAATAGGGAACTGTCCTTCATTACCAAATGTGAATATGTCCCTACTAATAACCTCAATTACCGACCAGTAAAGGTTTTTATGCGTCCGGCTTTTATTAGCGCTAACTGTGAGTGAGGAAAAAGTTGAACCGAGCTTCGCGCCGAAAAACGGCCATGCGCCATTGCAGGTGGGCTTGACGTCATCGTAAGGCTCGCCAAGGCGGCGAGCTGACAGTTCTGCCAATCAGCTTCTCCTCCTCACCTCACGATTACGTCACAACCAAAAGAGCGCGTACTTAAGTCTTTGTGCGGGAATTTAAAACGCAGGAACTTTGAACATGCATAAAATCCACAGATTTTATTTTTTATAGTTTATTTTAATTGCGATGCTTATTAAATTGAATATTACAAATTACTAAATACGTGTAAGATATATTTGAAACAAAGGACAGTTCCCTATTTATTCTGTATATTTTTTCTTGGTCTGTTTACACATTGTAAATAACGTGTGCAAAGCAGATAGCACTGCCTCTTAGACTACATACGAAATGAACTGGAGAAATACAAACCATCTCTGTAACATCTGTTTTTCCTTTCCTTTTTGTTTTACCACTTTTTTCTATTTGAATTATTAATTAATTGCATTTAATGTTTTTTTATTTGTACCAAAATTGTTGTGTTTTATTGCATTGTTGTTGTAATATTACTATTCCAAATATTTACAAATGTAGTTCATTGTTGTGTCTGCATCTATGTAATTAGATTTTATTTAGTTGTCCCCCTTTGTGAATCAGTTTTTATAACTGAATAGGATAGACGTTAAATAAATAATATTGGTCTACGTACGTTATTAACAATGTATAAACAGACAAAGAAATATACCGAAAAAGATCGGTGTCTGCATAGCTCGGTTGGTAAGAACATGGCCCGGACAGCCAAGGTCCCGGGTTCGATACCCGGTGTAGGCATTTTAATAATTTCTGTCTAAAGTACTAACTTATAGAATATAATTAAATCCCCTGTGGAGGCACTTTTTTATTTCTGTCTATAATAAAAAAAATAGTCGAAATCCGCAAACTCAAAAATAACACCTACCACCCTTTTCATTTTCAACCGCTGATCCTGAAAAGTGGTGTCCCACAAGGAACCATTCTTGGACCACCCTTCTTCCTCCTTTATGTCAACGATATGCCAGAATGTTTCACCGCTGGTATTATATTTTATTTATTTTATTATGTGTGGCTCGTTGGTCTTGTTGTTAGCGTACCTGCTTCCAATGCAGAAGGTCCAGGGTTCGATTCCCGCCAAAGTCAGAAGTTTTTTAACTTCTGATTTGGACTTAAGTCCATCAGTTCGTGTCTTAGGAGTTTGTAAACGGTGACTTTGGAGCCGTCCTAGGAACGAAGCACATAATAAATTCAGAGTTGTGCTAAATCGGCCTTGTTGATTCACGGGTGTTCGCACTGTCCATACCACTGATTGCTATATTTCCTATTAAAAATAACGATCTTTGGTTGGTTATCTCTCACTCGCCGATTGCGTCGAGGCCTACAGGGTTGGCTTATTCGCTTTGATTTAAAGTCCCCCACTCAAAATCAGTTATATAACTGAGTGGGTAGACTCTAAATACAATTTATTTATTTATTTATAACACAATACGTCGATGATTTCAGCCATATACTCGCAGCACAAAAAGGAAAATCTTTAGCGCCACTCTCACAAATGTCCAACGAACAAGCTTCCATAATGTCACAATACTGCAACAAAAACCTCCTTTCTCTTCAACCGTCAAAAACGGTGTATTTAAATTTCCACTCACAAGTAATTCCACCCACCGAAAGCCTCCTCATTCGCATCTCATCTAAGAGCATTGCCTGCTCTGACGCCATCAAGTTCCTGGGTCTACATATGACTGGCACCCTTGATTGGACAGACCACATAGAACTTGTCGTACCACATAGACTCTGTTTGCTCAAAGATAAAGAGTGGTTGTTTTCTCCTCAGAAGAATAAAAGCCCTAGTCAACCACAACGTCCTTATTCTCGTATACCATGCTCACGTCCACTCACACATATCTTACGGACTTATTTTCTGGGGAAACTCGCCACAAGCTATAAGAGTTTTTAGATTACAAAAACGGGCCATTCGAATTATAGTAGGAGCCTCTTGGCGTACGTCGTGTAGAAATATTTTTCCTACCCAAAAAATCTTGACCTTAGCAAGTACTTTAATACAACTTGCAGCAGTCTTTATCAAATCAAACCCTCACCTCTTCAAATTAAACTCAACTATTCATGACCATGATACACGATCGCAATCAAAAATTCATGTCCCAACTCACAATACAACGCGTTTCCCCAAAGGACCTCATTACCAATGTACAATCATCTACCACCAGAAATTAAAAACATACAATCACTAGACTCTTTCAACAACACATTGAAATCATTTCTAATGGAACATTGCTTCTACACCATCAATGAATACCTTCACCCAGCCGACTTTTAACTTAATTTAGAGCGCCCGGACATACAAATACCCCATCCATTGCTTTACACTCAACTTTCCTTCACATTCCTGACACTTGTATATGTATGAACATGAATTAAATTTAAAATAATGCAATTCAATACAAAAATAAGTACCTATAATGTAAAGAAATAGAAGGGAAGATATTATGAAATGTATAATTTTATGTATAATTTTATACAATCACTAGACTCTTTCAAAAACACATTGAAATCATTTCTAATGGAGCATTGCTTCTACACCATCAATGAATACCTTCATCCAGCCGACTTTTAACTTAATTTAGAGCGCCCGGACATACAAATACCCCATCCATTGCTTTACACTCAACTTTCCTTCACATTCCTGACACTTGTATGTATGAACATGAATAAAATTTAAAATAATGCAATTCAATACAAAAATAAGTACCTATAATGTAAAGAAATAGAAGGGAAGATATTATGAAATGTATAATTTTATGTATAATTTTATAAGTTCACAATGTATTTATTATTCTTAACCATAGGCTAGGCTATTCACTTTCTCCATTAAGAGTTATACTTGTGCAATGTACCAGTCAAGGTGAATAAAGTTATTATTATTATCATTATCATTACCATTATAACAGCGTCATAGTCCACTATAACCAATGTTAAACAAATATGAATGTAGATATATATGACGATGTAGACGTTTACCTCCGAAAATGTACACAAGGAAGTGTTAAAACTTAGACCTCGGTTAGTTGTTTAAAACACTCGTCTCATAATAATAAATATACAAATATAGATATCGAAAACCTAATAACTAGCAATTATAAATATAAATATAGTAAATAATTATGGTAATATTGCATATTCATGTAGGCTATTGATTAATTTTGTTTTTTCAGCTGTTTTTCCGATTCGTAATTCAACAGTCAACACTAACCTGATCAAAGGATCTGGCTCTAGTTGTATTTATCAAATGCTATGTACTGATAGCCTGGTGTTGCAAGTTTAGACGACGTTATCGAGTTATAGGCGAGTGAAGCAGTTTGGTAAAGTTAAAAAAATCACTTTTACCCTGCTTTACGCCTTTAAAGTTATTGTTAGAGCTGCTTATGAAAGTTAAGATCTTCACAGACAGATTTGTTATAACAATGTATTTGATGTTATCTGGTCTTCTGGGTTCTTTACTGAGGTTCAGTGGGAAATGGTGCGATGTGACTGTCTGCTTAGAATGCTGGTAGAAGGTATGCTTTGTCGGCTTTCTTCCTTTTTGAAATGTTATTAACCCACTTATATTTAACATTTCGATGGGTTCTATTGGACTATTCGTTTTATTGGAATCTCGGCTTACGTCATCTCTACCTCTTTCCAGATGATTGGTTTGTTGTTGACGGTAACCAAGGGTTGACATATCACGTGGAACTAGACGATTGCCCGACGAATTCCAGCGACATCGAGGCATTGATGGAGGGGATCCTGGAGACGGATGGAGCAACAGGCCCGCGCTACTTCTGCACAAGATGCAACAAGTCTTACATGCACAGGAACACGGTGAAACGCCACGTTATGTACGAGTGCGGGAAAGAGCCGCGGTTTCTTCGTCCTTATTGTCCGTATCGTGGTAAACAGAAATCACATCTGCACAAACATTTGCGTATCAGGCACGCAGAAATAGTGCTCAACAATAACAAGAGTAAATAAATCGTATAACGTGATTGCAAGTGTTTGTACGAGTGCGTGAAATAGCTATGGTTTCTTCGTCCTTATTGTCCGTATCGTGGTAAACAGATTTCACATGTTCACAAAAATTTCCGTAGCAGGCACGCAGAAAAAGTGCTTACAAATAATCAGAGTAAATTAAACTTGTAACATGATTGCAACTTTTTGTACGAGTGTGTTAAAGTCACGATTTCTTCGGCCTTATTATCCGTATGGCAGTAAACAGAAATCACAACTAGAGGGAATGGGACTCATTCGGCAGTTAGCAAATACGAAATTCGCTCGGCCAAGATGCATCCGGCGTATATAAAACTTTGCAAAGTTGTTAATAAAGCATACATGGACAGCCCTGCGGTCATAGATTTTCAAAAATGTGTCTTTATCAGCTATAAAGCGATCAAGAATATAGTCAATATTAGAGTTTTTACAAAATCCAAATGTCTGAAAACTAATTTATTTGTTTTAAATTATTTTAAAACAAAATTTGGAAATATGATATTGCACAGCTCTTTATTTCTACATTCGTGACATATGTTAAAAACGTCAAACACCTTGGTGCCAGTCGGCCGAGCAAACAGCAATTTGCCTGAAACGCATGTCATATACTCTCTTTCAACTGTTTGTACGAATGTAGGAAGAGTCGCAGTTTCTTTGTCCTTATTGTCCGTTATCACAGTAAACAAAAACCACATCGGCACAATCATAGGCTGGCAGAAATAACGCTCCACAATAATGATAGTATATTATTCGTGTAACATGATTGCAACTGTTTGTACGAATGTGGGAAGAGTCGCAGTTTCTTTGTCCTTATTGTCCGTATCACAGTAAACAAAAACCACATCGGCACAATCATAGGCTGGCAGAAATAACGCTCCACCATGGAGTTAAAAATAGTACTGGCGTACTGGAGGCGCAGGTGTGTGGTCGGCGGTGTAACAGTTAGCAATTCAACTGGCAGACATTTTGATTGTTTACTTTGGTAACCAGGTAACCTAGGGCCTACCACAGTTCATGGTGCAAAGTTTAACCTGCTAGTAGTGGTTATAGAAATCAAAATGGCGAATAGGCTCAAATAAAAAACACGATTGTGGACGTGCTGTTCCATTTGAGCTAGACTCCTATCATCCAACTCCATGGCCTCCACAATAATGATAGTATATTATTCGTGTAACATGATTGCAACTGTTTGTACGAATGTGGGAAGAGTCGCGGTTTCTTGTCCTTGTTGTCCGTATCACAGTAAACAGAAATCACATCTGCACAAACTTTTGCTTATCAGGCTCGCAGAAATAGTGGTCCACAATTTTTATAGTATATTAATTATCGTGTAACATTATCGTAACTGTTTGTACTGTTTGTGTTTATGTGGGAAAGAGTCGCGGTTTCTTTGTCCTTATTGTCCGTATCACAGCAAACAGGAATCACATCTTTACAATCTTTTGCTTATCAGGCTTGCAGAAATAGTGCTCAACGTGGTTGAGAAAGACATAGAAAATTAAATCTTTGCTGCAACATTTATTGGTTTTTTGAGAACGTATTTTGATCATAGTAATTAGTTGCCTTTTGGACAATTTACAGAGAATAATAGGAAAATAGAATGCACAATATGCTTTATAAATACAACGTACTATCTATTGATCCCTTTTTAATATTTAATTTAACAGTCATTACATACACTGCTCACAAATCAAAGACTTGAAGGCAGTTTTTTTTTATCTACGATCTAGTTATAACGCTTTTAACAATTAAATTTCATTTCTTTTATTACGTACAATAATTTCAGAGCATTTAATTGAATGGGTTATAATATAAGAAGAGGAGCCATTATGACAAGCAATGTTCTGTTTATACTAAATCAGTTTTGTTCTGTTAAGGGACTGATACAGTAAGTATTGTATTGAGATTGTGTTGTTCATTATAAGATTGTGGAATACGAGTGGCATCTGCCTTAGTTTATAAATACATTTATGTTCGGCGCTTATTCATTTCATGTAATGTCGCATACATCCGTCTCAAGACCTACAAACATGTCGGTTGTTGTGGCTAGTTTTATCTTGTTTTAGTTATCATATTTTCTTATATTAACTTTGAACCAAGTAAATAATTTGGAAGACACAAATTATGGTGTGATATTTATGACAACTGTTTGTGTCTTCAGTGTGTTCCGTCCTCAATGTTACGGTTAACCTATTCCTATTTTGTCCATGACATTCCATTGCTATGTATTTAAGGCAATATTAAAGTTATTAATACCAGTTATTGTTGTATTTGTATTTTTCATATTGAAATTTTTATCACGTATTTATCGTGTGTAAACGAATTGATATAGAAAAGGGAATGTTATATTCTTATTAGTGATGTTAATAATCAAGCTAAAACTAACTCTGTTTTATATATAACTATACAACATTAAAATATATTGATTCGAATGGCACAGCAGAATAAATAATATGCAATGTATGTTATGGTTTATTTTTGTATACAATATTATTGGGTGTAAATATTCGCTAACTATGCAATATGGAGATGTTCTTTAAGTTAATGTGTACAATACCTATTGTGTAATCATGAAAATTACAATAATTATCTTAAGCCATGGAAGTTTTTATCTTCGTACATGTGAAGTTTTACTTCTGACAATTTTATACGATTTTTTGTACGATTGAAGTGAATGATGTTTTCAATAAAATGTGTTAAAAAGTTATTATAGTGGTGTGCAAATTTGACCCATACAAGATTCAATATTACTATAGGGATGACTAAACGTTGGTTACTCTTGCTGCAAAAATATCAACTCAGTTATCTATTGAAATAGTTCCTTGCATTAAACTATTTTGAACCAGAATAGTAGTAATGTTGGTGTTGGGGTAATCAGGGCTACTGCTGTAAGCGGCGGCTCGTACCGTATAAACTAATGTTAAAACAGCTGTGTACAATATTAACTAGGAAAACGTCAAAATCGTTGTTAGACGAATGAGTGAGCCATGTGTTAAGTACCTACCCGGGAAAATTCCTTTCCAACCCCCTACCTAAGGCTATAGAGTGACACATTATGGCCTTACAGTTGAAGCGCCCTTATACCAACCAAAACCGTATCATTTATACACCTGATATATCAATAAATTTAATGCAAATGTTCCCGGGTACTCAACACATGACTCGCTCACTCGTGTAACAACGATTTTGGCGTTTTTGGATGAGCGAAGCGAAGACTTCAGTTTCACTGACCCCCAAAAAATTTAGCTCGGGTGTTTTTTGTTTTTTTTTGTTTGTTTTTTTGTCTGTTTGTTAACTCTCTACCAGGCAAACGGCATATCCGATCTTGATGAAAATTGGAGGGGACCTTCGAAATCTCTGAACTTAGACTTGCCACGTTTTTGGGTACAATCGAAGAAATATTTCTCGTGAATATCGTACTTTTACGATTTTTTTATTTTTGCGATATTTTCGTGACATTTGGGCCGATTCTGACCAAACGTGTGTGGCTACAACGTTCATATTTCACATGGACATTAAAGTAATGGTGATGTTTTGCTTTTTGAAAGAAAAAGTTGAAAAAGTTAGCCAGAATCCATAGAATAAAGGTTTTAATATGAGTTTTTTAGGTTTATAATAACAATTTACAAGTAACAATAGAAACTTGACAACAATCACCAACAATGCTTTCAAAAGGCACTTGATAAGTAAATAGATCCCACGCAAAATAAAAACTTACAAAAAAGCTCATCCATCAACGCGACGGGACTTAAGCGTTTTCCTAGTCCTAGTCTATAGTTGGCTAAGGCGCCGTTATACCCGGAATGTGGTAGACCCGGGTACGATCGATTTTTTATTTCTTGATTGCGTATTTTTAAAAAAAGAACTTGTTTTGAAATGTAGTACAATGGAAAACATAGCCAGTACAAAATACGAGGAAAGGTTGCAAGGTTTACTCAATCTCAGAGCGGAATTTTGAGTAACCTTGTTCACTGAGTGCACGCGGTGCGGTGTCGTAAATTAATCCCTACACATTTCCAGACTATTATTCAATTTATTAATTCTTGTAAGTTTAAATCGCAATGGATGTTGCTCATTTTGTTAGCAGTTTTCGGTACTCTGGTCATGGATGTCTATTTAAAATTTTAGCTCAATCTGAATGGTCATTTGACCGTGTGGGACCGAACAAACAAACAAACCGACATTTTACATACAGTTTTTAGTCCGGCGGGGGTCAGGGTTTTCAACATTGCATTTCATTGGATGAGCGAAGAAAAGACTTCAATTTCACTGACCCCCAAAAAATTTGGCTCGGGTGATTTTTTTTTTTTTTTTTTTTGATGTTTGTTAACTCTCTACTAGGCAAACGGCATATCCGATCTTGATGAAAATTGGAGGGGCCCTTCGAAATCTCTGAACTTAGAGGTGTATTGTTTTTGGGTACAATCGAAAAAATATTTCTCATGAATATCGTACTTTTACGATTTTTTTCGATTTTTGTGCGATATTTCCGTGCTATTTGGGCCAATTCTGACCTAACGGGTGGGTCTACAACGTTCATATTATACATGGACATTAGGGTTAGGCCTAGTGTTTGAAAGGAAAAGTTGACAAAGTTAGCCAGAATCCATAGAAATAAAGCTTTTAATATAAGTTTTTTGATTTTTTGTGCGATATTTTCTTGCCATTTGGGCCAATTCTGACCAAACGGGTAGGGCTACAACGTTCATATTATACATGGACATTAAGGTTATGGTGATCTAGTACCTTTTGAAAGAAAAAGTTAAAAAAGTTGTCCAGAATCCATAGAAATAAAGCTTTTAATATAAGTTTTTTACGGTAAATAATACCAATTGACAAGTAACAATAGAAACTTGACAACAATCACCTAGCACAACGCAAAGCAAAACAAAGCACTTACAAAAGTAAGATATCCCACCAAACAAAAAACTTAAAAAAAAAAGCTCATCCATCAACGCGACTAAACGTTTGCGAAGCTTCCTAGTTCTAGAAGCAAGCCAATTGGCACAGCTACTTATTAGACCCTATTGATTGATTGAATCGATGGTACCATGATTAAATTGCCATATGGCACCAATGGCACAGGGGCGGACAGGGGGCCGCCCAGTGACACGTTGGATATGTGTTTTTGTATGTTCGATCAGTCGAACATGCTGAAATGGGACTAATCATTCGTTATGTATTTTTCTACGAAGGTAACGTGGAAAATTGAGCAGAATTTACCTTACTACTTTACTTTACCTATCAACGGCTAAAGTGGCGCATTATGCCCTTACAGTTGACACGCCCTAAAACAAATAATCTCAAAACCCTATCATTTATACCTATATATATAACTAAATTTGTATGCATATGTTTCCGCGTATTCACACATCACTCGCTCACTCGTCTAACAATGACTTTGGCGTTTACCTAGTCTTCTTGGATAAGGCGCCTTCATACTCGGAATGGAGGAGACCTGGGTTCAATCCCCTCGTCGGGAAAGATTTTGTCATTTCTGGATTATATTTAAAAAATTATAAAACATGTTTTGAAATGCATATAACGCAGTGTAGTCTCATCTGTGCCAATACTATGGAAAACATAGCCAGTACGAAATATAAAAAAAGAATTGATTTTCACTATTAATTTGTGCGACATTGTCTGTGTGTTTGTGTAATGTTAATTTATCTTCATAAGTTCTTATTTATGATTTTGCTGTTCTCTTTGTTTGTTCGTTATTGCCTTGATTATGATATATTCAATGTATTTTCAATAGATATTTTTGTACCTAAATTGTCTGGTTGCCGCCCACTGGTGGAGCTTGCAACTAGAGTGAGGTGTATTGTATCATTGCTGTGATCAGTTTTTGACTTGAACAATTTTAAATAGGCCTAATTATGTATCTGATATAATTATACATAGTCAAGATCTTTAATACTAAATTGTTATCAAGATTTGAACACAAGAATGAAGGGTGAACACAAGAATGAAGATTCGCGTTCGGTGGTTTCTTCCGCGAAAGATTGATTACACCCTGAATTGCTGTTCCTGATTTTTGGCAAACCTCATATTCGTTTGAGTGGGATCGTCTCTAATAAATCAGTTTTTTCTTTTTCTTTTCTTTTCATTCCCCACCCTTTTTTATATTTGATTCATTCATTAATTGCATTTATAATATCCTTTTTATTTGTTAACAAATTTGTTGAATTTTAATGCATTGTTATTGGATGAGCGTAGCGAGCGAAGCGAAGATTGCATTTAACTACACTGGAGAAAAAAATCCAGAATGTTTTTTTTTCTGTTTGTATTATTCTGTGTTTGTTAACACGATTCCGGCTTAATCGATACTCCAATTACGATGAAATTTTATGGAGGCCTTCAAAATCTCTCAACTTAGAACTGCCACGTTTTTAAGCGTAATCGAAAATTATTTCTCATTAAAATCGCCATTTAACGATTTTTTCGATTTTTAAAAAATTTCTTCAACTTATAACAACTACATTTTTTATTCTATTGTAATGATTTTTTACAGAACCTTAATTTTATGAATTTATATATTGGGGTGAAAATTAAACGCAATCGAAATATAATTTCTCGTGAAAATCGCAATTTTACGTTTTTTTTTATTTAAAAAATAAATTCTTCGATTTATAACACCTACTTGCTTTATCCGATTGTAATGATTTTTTACAGAATATAAATTTTATGAATTTATATGTGTGTGAAATTTGAGTGCAATCGTAAAATAATTTCGCATGAAAATCGCAATTTTACGATTTTTTCGTTTAAAAAACATACGCTCATCCAACAACGCGCCTGAAAAAGCGTTTGCGAAGCTTCCTAGTAAATAAATAAATAATAAATAAATTGTATTTAGAGTCTACCCACTCAGTTATATAACTGATTTTCAGTGGGGGACAGTAAATCAAAGCGACTAAGCCAACCCTGTAGACCCCGACGCAATCGACGAGTGAGCGATAACCAACCAAAGATCGATATTTTTAATATTAATTACTATTTCAAATATTTACTTAAATGTAGATCATTGTTGTGTCTGCATCTATGTAATGAGATTTATTTATTTGTCCTCCTTTGTAAATCAGTTTTTATAACTGAATAGGATAGACGTTAAATATATATTTAAAAAAAAACTCATTGAGACATTTCCCAATTTGATTGTGAGTAGTATTGAATTTCTTATACCAATTTTTTTGAATATTATCATTACCTGGTGCTTTCCAGCTATGTGTAGCACTGATTGTCGACTTTATTTCATCAACATTTATACCTTCGAATCTCATCTCATTAATATCGCTCATCCTAGCCATTTCGTCTTGAATCCATTGTGCATCCTGGTTGTGTCCTACCGGGTTACCCCATATTCCTGTCCAAAACTCTTCTATCTCTGTCTTAGTTGGTGTTCCATTTCCTGTAATTTCTTCGGTTTTAGATAGTTTTTGGTAAAATGGTTTTTCCTTTTCTTTCAACATTCGATTTTGTTCTTTTCTGATACTACATTATCTATATCTTTTTAATCTCTTAGCTAGAGCACTTACTTTTTGTTTAAGTGTATCCAAATATTCGTGAACGTGCTTTGTGTGAACCTTGTATCTTTCAATTATATTTTGGCAGTATCGTACCACATTTTTAGACCGATCACCCATTCGTAATTGTTCCAGTCGACCGATATCTTTCCTAAACTCATCGATTGTCCCAACTAGTCGCTGTTCCCATTTCGGAATTTTCTTCTCTTGTTTTGTCTTTTAAGAGTTATCAGATTTTACCTTTAAGCCCAAGTATCTTACCACAGCTACAGCTGCACAATAAATTGCCGCATGAACGTCTGTAAATGATAGTTCGTCTTGTGTGTAATCTGATAAAATATGTGTGTTCATTATGTGTACCGCTGTCTTCATTTCCTTTGAATGCTTGGGTTTAGGTATGTATGGTCTTTTGTTTGGTTCTATGTGAGCAAACTCTGACATGGCTGTTGCAAATGCTAAAGATAGGAAGTTCTTTAGATTGATCATGTCAGGAGTATTTTCTATTACGTTGTGTATATCTACCTCTTGTGTTTGATCTAGTCGTTCTGGGTGTTCTGATCTTCTTGGTTGGTTTGGTATTTCTAGTGGTTCTGAAAGTTCTAGTAGGTCTGGACGTTCTGGTAGGTCCGGAAGTTTTGGAAGGTCTGTAAGTTCTGGTAGGTTTGGACGTTCTGGTAGGTCCGGAAGTTCTGGTAGGTCTGGACGTTCTGGTTGGTTTGGAATTTCTGTTATGTCTGGCAGATCTGGTAGTTCTAGCAGGTATGGCATTGCTGGTAATTCTGGTAGTTCTAGTAGTTCTGGTATCAACTGGTATTCTTCTTCGCTGTCCTCTGCCGATGTGCCGACATCATCTCGATGTTGTGCTTGTAGTTCGTTCGTCCTTCACTTCGCGTCTTATTCTGGTTAATATGTTTACTGGTTACATTTTATTTTTAACTATAATTCTTCTTTGATCAGCTATTCTCTGACGACTTACTTCTAAAAATTGATATTTACGTATAAACTCTCTATGGAGCTCTTTTCGATAACCTATTAAAACGGTCTTTAATAACGTTATTCTATAAAAGCTACGCATCACACAAATGTTCATATCTTCTGTCCATTTGATGCGCTGCCTCATTTTCCCAGCTTTGGTGGTCTGTTGTGAAGTCACTACAGAAACATCCATTGTCTGTTATTTCCTATTTTCCTTGTTCGAGATAAATTATTCTACTAGCTGTCAAAGTCAGTCCATATTTGTTATTGTTTATGAAGTCAATGCACTTAAAAAGAATTTTAAAAAAAACACTTTTCTCAGTGATTCATCAATTTCAGGGCAGTGATGAGGTCTTCGCTTCTCAACCTCCTTGCCTTTTCGTTTTGCTGAATCTTTCATTTGACGAATTTGGAAGACGACAATCTTCTCAATTCTGAAAATAATTAACGGTGTTTACGTAAAATGCTAAATATTATAATATCTTAGATATATTACCTTGATTTAGTTACAGATTATGCCTAGAAACGAATAATGCCTACCACTGTCAAAAACTCAAAATTCAATTGTTTTAATATCATTTTACAGCCTAGATCTTTACAATCATATAAAACTACAAAATAATGGTATTAAAAATTAAAAATAATACTTCCCTTCAATGTCACTTGTAGTACGTCACTAGTAGATCAAGATGATGTCCAAATTTGAGATGGAATGCTTGTATTTCAGCGGAAATAGAAATTTAACCAGCAACTTATCTCGAGCTTGACTAGCTTGTAACCCCAACAATGTTGGAGTGGGTGCCACGTGATCTAAATCCCAAGTGATCCAAAATAATCGTCAAAGAATTCGAATGAATATATTAATATAAAAATAAAGTCCTGTTTTTGCTCAAGTGATCCTTTACCCAACTGATCCAAATATAAATAATCATTGAAATATTAAATATTCTAAAACAAATAATTCCGTTTTGGATCAGTTGGGTTGTTTGGAAAAAAAATAATAAAATAATAATTTTTATATTACGGTGACGTCAGAATCAACCCAACTGATCCAAATGCGCGCGCAGCCGGCGAGCACGGCTGGTACACTAGCGCGCGCAATGTGGAAATGCGGGCTTTGGGATCAAGATGACTTCATCGTTCATCCTTGAACGATTTAGAAGTGTGAGTGTATCATATTGAACGAAAAAACTACGGGGGTTCCGAAAATCCAGCTCTTAAGGTGTTAGGTACAATACTTATCTCCCGTTTTATAATGTACAAATGGAAAAATGAGTTTTCCTTGAATATTAACATTAAAATTCGATAATCCATTTCGTCAAATTAAAAAAAAAATACTATTCAATCTCTAGCGCTTGTTCTTGACGTTAAGCCGTTGGTCCCCTTGGTACTTTTCAAAAGGAGTAGGCTACGTGCCGGTACCGGGTTTCCCCTCCTCCCTTCTATTCATACTTCATCCTCATCTATCACCACTCATCGTCTCGATTAGCCAAAGTGCATAAATATGAGACGTTAAGCAATATCTAATCAATAAATGTTTTAATAAATTTATTTAATGTTTTATGTTATTTTTCTTAATATATTTCATAATTATAGTTAGATAATAATATGGATATTGATAAATTATTAATTTGTTAAACAATTAATAAATATATTTATTATTTAAAACAAAATAATGGGCTTGGCCACACTTCTAGATCTCACCGCTTTATGCAGTTGAGCCACTTGTATCATCCTCGTTTTCGGCTTGGCCCCTTTTTTGCACGATTTTGCATTTTTGTATGGTATTCAACTATCTGTATATATTATTATTATTTTAAAGGTTGTTTCTCCTGTCTGTTTTAGGTTTCCCATATTCCATACTAACTGAATCGCCCAATTCAACGAATCCCATCGAAGCCTTTCCTTGTCCCAATTGCAAACGGGCCTACAAACACAAGGGCAACCTGCAGCGTCATCTCAACTACGAGTGTGGAAGGACTCCCCAGTTCAATTGCACCGAGTGTCCGTTCAAGACAAAGTACAGTGGTAACTTGAAGATCCACGTCACCACAAAACATTCTTAAAGGCATATTATCAGATAGCCATGTGGGACCTCCAATTATTTGGAGAATTTAGAAATAAAACTTTTGAAATCGGTCCCAATTTACTTGACTTGTGAGCAATTTTGTTAGTTGGTGACGTCACGCGGCGTGACGTAGATGGTGGTCTACCGCGCCTGGCTCCGAGTCAAGAGCGCGCGCGAGCGCTTCAATGGACGCGCAGTCAAGGTGTTGAATAGTCAGTGTGATCTGCTTTTTGTTGATTGGTGTAATTTGTCAAACGTTACGTTTTCAATAAAATCACCTTTGTTTCTTGTAGTTTCTAGTATACGCAGACATTCTCTCCTTCTTTATAGGCACATCTAAATCTAATTTACCTCTCAATTTATTATTATTATTATTATTATTATTGATTCTTTATTGACAACAGGGCGAAGCCCCACAAGTGCAATACATTAGACATACATAGGATATACAACACAAACATAAACATATAGCAGTAAGCACAGACTCAAATTAACAAACAAACACGGGAAAAATTAAAGAAAATAACAAGTATTAAATGCTTATCATTGACTAATATAATATAATAGTACAGAAAATGTATGGATGTGTGTGAATGTTTGTGTTGTGTTGGGGTTTGGCGGGTGTGAGTGTACTTTGTGATGTGAGAGTGTTACAGCAGGCTTTGTGCGTGTGCGTGTGCGTGTGCTTGTGCGTGTGCGTGTGCGTGTGCGTGTGCGTGTGCGCGTGTGCGTGTGCGTGTGCATGCGCGTGTGCGTGTGCGTGTGGTGTGTGCATTTTTATTTATACATTTATTTCGGGTACAATAACACATCAAGTATGGCTAGTTTGAACTTCGTAAGATTGTTCCCTAAATATTCGATACTGTTGTTGAGTGTTGCTAATTTGTTGTAAGTGTCTTGTACCCTGTTTAGACAGCTGTTTTTATGTCATTGATTCTGCTTTTGTTTACATAGAAAGTGGAAGGGTTCCTTGTTGTTCTGGGTGTACGTGAATATAAACTTGCTCTATTAGGCTCGTATCAAAAAAGTTATTTTATCAGTTTGTAGAGAAAGATCATGCCCAAGTACTGTCGTCTGTCAGTCAGTGGAGTTAATTTACAAGATTTGCAATGGTCGTTGTAGTCGCGTCTGTGGTATTCAATTTTTGTTGTAATGCACCATAACTTAATAAATCCTTTTGAATTTTTTCAATATTTTCCACTTTCGTTACTGGTGGGGATTCCAAATTACACTAGCGTATTCTACTTGGGGTCTTACTATGTAACAAACGACGCCTTGTTGTTTGGAAAAGAAAATTCTTTTAAACAGTTTCGTCTTATAAAGACCCAGAAGTTTGTACGCTTTAGGAAGATTTGATTCAAAAGTGTTTGTTAAAGAAAAAGTCACTCGCCATGACTACCCCAAAGGTCCCTGATCGAGCTTACATTTATTAAGTGATTCTATTGAGTTGATAATTAGAGTAAATAAAGGTTTTTTTTGTTCGAAAAGGTAATACTACTGCACTTTGTAAAATTTAAAGTAAGTTTCCCTTGACCTACACCATTTCGACAACTATCCAAATCCTTTGTAGGGGAACACAGTCAAATTGGCTAGTAATAGTTTTGTAAATCTTTAGGTCGTCGGCATACATTAAACATTTGAATATGAAACAGTGGAATGTCGTTGACGTAAGGTAAAAAGTAGGGGCCCAGAATTGACCCTGGGCACCCGAAGTGAAGTTCCGATTTTGATTTCCCTCATCCAGACCACGGACTGGGTTCGGTCCCAAGGTACTGGCAAGAGTTTATGAAGGTTGTCCCCGTGATTCCGTAGCCCTGAAGTTTCCAAGAGGAGTAATCTATGATCCACGCCCCCCGTCAAAAAGCCTTCTGAAAGTCAGTATAAATTGGCATCCACTTGTTTACCCTCATTGAAATTTTGAGACAGGTCGGTATAGTATTCGACAAGATTAGTAACAGTTGAACGTTGCCGGACAAATCCATGTTGGTAGGGTGAAATACTGCTTCGAACATGATTGTAGATTTTATTGTGAACTAACTTTTCGAATACTTTAGAAAGAATCGGAAGTAAAGAAATTGGACGGTAGTTGGTTACTTTGAATCGGCTTTCCTTTCTTAAGTACAGGGGACACATTTGCATGTTTCCACCTTGACGGGAAAACTCCGGATTTAAGGCACAGGGTTAAAATACATTTGCCAGGGGGGATGAGAGTACTCGCCTACAGTGTTTAAAAACGCTTACCGGGATCGAATTGGACCAGGTGATTTTTCCCTTGACAAGAGCGCGCATACATTCTTCCACTTCCTTGGGGCGCAGTGAGAATAATGGCAAAACACTCATCAATGAAAACAGGTACTTCAGGTGATTTTAGACTTTTGTCGGACGCCGGGGGAAAATGTAGTTTTTGAAAAAGTCTGAAAACAACTTACAGCATGATTTGAGGTCGGTAGCTCGCGTTTGATTGATTTTTAAAATTTTGCTGGAATTCTACGTGTTCTTGTTTTGTTTTTATGAACCTTTCCCGACAAGACTCGGATTTTTTGATACTTGGCTGTCACAATTTTTTAATATATTCGCGGTATTTCACTGTTTTAATTCTTTTAAAATTGGTTCTCTTAACTTGAAATTCTACTTTGTCACAGTTGTTATTAGACGTTTTCCACCTCTTGTGGGCGGTTTTTGTCCTTGAGAGCGTTAATTGTTTCCGGATCATACCAGGCGGGATACTTAGCGGGGTTAACTTTGATTGTTGGTATTGTCTTGTTTATGGCAGAGGTCAACAAGTCGTTTGAAAGTAGGAACTGCACATTTCTTCCATTCACGTTCTTATTTCCCATTAACTTTGGCAATTGTTTGGCAATTGTTTTCTGAATTGTAGTAAATAATAACAATTACACCTACGGGAGTGTTTCCCGACTAAACAAATCGAGAAATATTCGGGTATGTTTGCTAGGAACAAATTTACCCCGTTTAATTTTCGGTAGCGAAGATGTGTATCTCACATGAGATTTGCCCTGTTCTGGAAAACAGTGAAAGGATATATCGACCATACTTCCAAATCTTTTACTGCATCTTTAATACACAGCATGCATATATAGCTGCTCCGTCGAAAGAATGCAGATGCTTATTTTCTTGTGCGACACTGACACTATTGCCAACTTTTCAGAGTGGAATTCAGTACATTGTGACAGTGAATCTAGAGAAACTGGTTAGGAGTAGGGGGGGGGGGGGGTATTTTATCGGGTATGATAAAACGATTTTGGGTTTCAGAATGGCTGAAAATTGAAAAATGTTTAGTTTTTTTCTCTATTGTGTATGGTTGAGAAAATAAAAATTAAATGAAAGAAATGTAATTTGAGTCGCGAATTGCATAGCATTAGTGGTACTGTTATACGTCGACGGCGAGTGAATGGGGATGTTGGGGAAATGCCAATATTGCTTCATATCACTACTTACGGCGCAAAACACAACTCACGACAAATATTGTTGAAAAATGTTTTTTATCTGTGAATATTAAACTATATGTAGTGGAAGGTGGAACAGGGATATTTTTTTACAATTCAGGACATTATGCCGTCCTGAATGAGTCTCAAATTCAGGACTGTCTTGATGAAATCATATTTCGACTACTTTACAGGAGTCTTTATCAAACAACATAATACTTTTAAAACCACAACAGACAAGACAAAACATTTTCCAAATAGTTATAACTAGGAAACGCTCAGTTGATATCTATATGATAAGCGAGCACGTGCTATAGCTAGACCCACATTGCACATTTTTTTTAAATTTTGAAATTTGCGACGTTCGCTGTCCACAGGGCCATGTTTCCAATATTATTTATTATTGCCAAGGTATTTGGGTAAACCCGTGTGTAAACCTTTACTTTGTGGATAAAATCCACCGCCATCTAGAGGACCTTGACTTCTTGGGAAAACTATTTAAACTCTTTGGTGACAAATAATACACTCTTCCTCGAAAGTATTTTGATTACTTCTAGGTGGCAGTGCATTAGAAACTTCGCGCGTCTTTTCGTTGCCATGGCAACGTTACTTTTGTTATAATGTAATTTCCATTAACACTACTTATCGGATCAAAATAAAATTAACATATTCGTGACCGGACGGACATTCTAAATGATTTGGCCACCTCAGATTTTGTCGCCGTTTAGTTTGAAAAAAAACTTTCGATTAACTTTAATGTAACTTTTTAACTTTTTGAACGATTTTGCCACAAAACTAATGGCATTCAATCGAAAACGAAGCTTGCGGATGGTCAAAATTTCAACTCGATCCGAGCCTCCGTTCGCACGTTATGGCGAGACATACAAAAAAAAATTTTTTTTTTAAATTAATAAAAAAAAAAAAAAACAGTGACTAATTTTTCCGGCAGAGTCAAATGGAAACGCTCGCTTCGCTTGCTTAAATATGGCTGTGTATCAGCACCAAATTATTAACTAAAAGTGTTTTATGAATAAAAATACCGAAAAAACAGAACATTAAATTGACCTTCATGACTACTTTTTCGGGTAGACCGAGTAAGTGTAGGCAAGTTATTAATAAATTACCTTGGAACACCAACGTTTCGTGGCCGCTGTGAACCACATTGTCAAGGTGACTGAAGATGTTATTGTTTGTCGTTTTCTTCCTCGTTTTTATGAGGGCGCCCTCATAAAAAATGGCTACAAATTAACAGATATTCAAAAAGCTTTCAAACGAACCCCACAAAGAAGAGAGAATGAAAGTGTAGACAAACCAATTAGCACAGCCCTCATACCCTACGTAAAAAACACTACTGATAAAATTGCAAGATATCTTAACAAGTATAATGTCAGAATTATCTTCGTCCCGGACAGAAAAATATCCTCTATGTTACGTCCAGTGAAAGACCAGCTCAAATTAGCATCAGCGGGAGTTTATCAAGTGCCCTGTAAATGCGAAGAAGTGTACATAGGCCAAACAGGGCGTACAATAGCTACTCGCATTACAGAGCACAAACGCCACACCAAATATGCACAAATAACAAAGTCAGCAATTGCAGAACATGCGAAAACCTACATCACTGATAATAGCCACGAAATACTTTTCAACAAAACCAAAATTTTGAAAATAGAATCCTCATACTGGCCACGAACCATACGTGAAGCAATCGAAATAAGAAAAAACCACAACAATTTCAGTCGCGACGAGAGTTACCCCCTCAGCAAGACATGGACATCTGTGATACATCAAACAACCCCTGACGCCATCCAGACGCAACAAGGGCAGATCGCAGGCAGAGTGGGCGGTCCAGGGTCACGTGAGGAGGGGGCGAGATGCGACGAGGAAGAAGACGACCAACAATAACATCTTCAGTCACCTTGACAATGTGGTTCACAGCGGCCACGAAACGTTGGTGTTCCAAGGTAATTTATTAATAACTTGCTTACACTTACTCGGTCTACCCGAAAAAAGTAGTCATGAATGTGGATAACCGAGAAAGCTTCAAACAAACCATTAAATTGACCTGTTGGGACAGTTGGTGTATGGAATAAATCTAATGATCTAGTGAGATATTGATGGACAGAAAAAAAAGCAATTCTACCACAATAGAGGCTATCAATGGAACAACTAAGAGTATATCTTATTAAGACAAGTCGCGCTAGCGCGCGGCTTGAAGCCGCTACGCGGAGGGCGTGAAAAACCTCGTACTCGGAATACCTCGTAGTTGGAAAACCTCGTTGATGCGACAAAATCGCGAATCGGTCCGCGTTCGGCCGCGATACAGTAGTTTGCGGGTAACGTTTGTCGTTTATCCGAAGTCCTGGGACAAATTTGTTTTCCTGGACACTTTTGGTACGCTACCGGACGCTGTCCGCCGACTCTAAGTACGGTGCAAAAGGATTTTCGCAATCGGATCATTTTTACGCATTTTGTGTAAAATGTGAGAGAAATGTTTTCCTGGGACAATTGTTCGGGACTCTGGTGGACTGTAATCGCCATCCCCAGGGTGTTAAAAAAATTGACCCTCTTAACAATTTTTCGAAATTATTCAAGACGACAATTTTTTCGGGACGCTTTTCCGGTACGAACCGTTTTTGCCTTGTCCGTCCGGTTCTAAAGTGCCCAAGATGGACCCGATCGGCCGAAAAATGCCGAGCTATTAAAAGAAACAATGTTTTTAGGATTTCCCAAAAATTACCGCCATTTAAAAAGAAAATTATTCAGTATTAGGGCCGTAACTCTGATGCAACCCCCTAACGCCATTGGAATCGCCCCAAAAATGACATGGCCTGAAGATATTGATGAAATGTCTTAATTTTCGTTTCCAAAACACCACTTAGCCCCCCCCCCCAAAAAAAAAATAGTGAAATTGAGACCTCGCGGTTGGTCAACTTTCGGGTACGTCAAAGTCTTAGCCTCTTTCGCGCGGTTCCGTAGAGTCCGAGGTGGACCCAATCGGACAATAATTGCGCCCTTTGTAAACATCCGGGACAAAAAATTTTACGGTACGTCTAAATCTTCGCCTCGTCCGCGCAGATCCGCAAAGCCCAAGATGGACAGGATCAGACATACTGAACATTTTTCATAATTCTGGACTAAAGTTTTTTCCGTAACACTTTTCCAGGTTGTCAAAATATGCACCTCGTCCGTCCGGTTCCGTAGAGCCCGAGATGTACCTGATCGGACTGTTATTGTGGAAGATATTATAAAAAAGAAAATGTTTATCCCAGAAATGACCAACTACTAATTTTGAGAAATTCAAAAAAGTTTTTGCCCACGTTGAAATGAAGGTATTTCGGGGAATGACGTAATCGGAAGAAAAAATAAAAATTATAAATTTTGAAAATGCCACAAAAAGGGTGACGGAATGCCGGGATCACGGTTTTGACTATAAAAATTACCCCTCTAATAAACCACTGCTGCGCTTGACCTATACAGTTCTATAGAGCCCGAGATGGACCCGATCGGACGAAAATTGCTCGAGCTAAAAAAGAATCAATGTTTTTTGGATTTTCCAAAAATGACCAACCATTTTAAAAGAATCGAAACTAAATTAGTATTAGGGCCGTTACCTCTGATGCAGCCCTCTGACGCCATTGGAATCGCCCCAAAAATGAAATGGCTTGAAGATATTAATGAAATGTTTTAATTTCTATTTCCAACCCCCAACACCAAACAGTCGCATTGTGGCGTCCAGTCAAAACAGTCCTCGAAATTCGGATTCGTACCGAAAATAGTTAATTAATTTCACTGAATAATTAAGGTTTAGATATTATAAAACTCGACTCCCCCCCCCCCCCCTATCACTCCTCACCACTTTGTCCTCTCGATTCCTTCGTTGTGTTCGAGGAGTTGACTTGAATCGTTGAAGGCATATCCGTTAAATTACGTTTTTCATTTGCATGCTTAAGAAAAATTACGTTTTTTTTTATCGGCCTTGGTTTTACAAACCACGTTTGAGTGCCGTTTTGGCGCTCAGGACATTCGAAATAGGAGTCGAAGTAAACTTTTTTAGAAAGTTTGATCTTGTTAAAAATTAATGAGAGTAACATGGTAGGGACATAAAAGTCGAAATAGGGCCCGTTTTAGGACATTCAAAAAAAGCATGTAGTATAAGAATGTTTATTTTCTATGCAAAACCGGACACGCATTGCAATCTTGTCTCCTCCCCTGTCTACCCTTCACACGTAACCAAATGCGTGATGTTTGGTATGACAATTTCCGTAAAGATCGGATACAGTGGTTTTTGCCATTGGTGAATTTTACAAAAAATATTTACCATGCTTTTTGTGACCTTGAATGCAAAATTTAACTAACAAAAAGTGTCCCGGACCGAACTCGAAGGCTTCGCCCTAACCCGGGCTCGAACCCAAGTTCTCAAACCAATTTTATTTAAATTCCTCTATACTTGCGCTACATTAACGAGCCTTGGTCGTTCCAAATCGAACCGAGGAAAACCAAAATTTTAATCTTTTAATGTTGCACTGCAAAGTGTTCAAAATTTTCTAACTTTGCGATTTTTCCCGCGCAATCGGAAAAAAATATCGGGGCAATTTTGTTTTTAACCCGTTCGCTATTTCATTGGCTTTCGGAATTGTCAATCCTCGGGGCTCTACCACGCATCTAAAAATTTCCAAAAAAAATGGAAAATGGAAAATCCAAACAATATCCAAAAAAAGAAAACGGTACACATTTTTGCCGTCTGGACCCCCAGCGATAACTCCGCACGGGCACTTCTCACACGCCGTAAGTGAATTTGAAAATTCAGGATTTTTTGAGAATTTTTTATTTAAACAGCAACTTTTTTCAAAATTACGCGCATTTAAAAATGTTCATCGTCGCGCCGGCCAAAGTATTGTAACCGTCCTAAAAGCCCTAACGGTGCTTGTACCCGGAAAGATTCCGAACGCGCCCGTACCGTCGGCGTTCGGGTGAAAAGCCTACTTTGGGCGCGGCAACCGTGAGAAAACAAAAATATGATTTTTTGAAGCCAAAACGGACACGCACGACCATTTTGGTCGGTCCATAACGAGCATACAAATGCTACAAAATGGGTCATGTTTGGTATCACGATTATCGTAAAGGTTCGATCTAGGTCCTTAAACCATCCGTGAATTTTAGAAAAAATTTGCACTATGCTTTTTACGATTTTAAAGGAAAAATCAAACAGTAAAAAAGTGTCCCGAATCGTATTCGAAGGCATCTACTGATCCGGGGTTCAAACCAAGGTTCTCAAACTAATGTTATTTAAATTCCTTTACCATTCCTATACATTAATGTGCCTTGGTCAAAGGAAATCAAACCAAGGGAAGGTGATTTTTTTATTTCTTAAAATTGCACTGTAAAATTTTCAAAATTGTCCAAATTTGGGATTTTATTCCGTGCATTCTGAAAGAGAAAGTGGGGACAAATTTTTTATAAATTTCTTACCCAATTCATTGGCTTTCGTAATTGGCAAACTTTGGGGCTCTACCGTAAACCAAAAAATTTCCAAAAATTTGGAACCGGAAAATCCAAACGATGTCCCATAAAAAGAGAATGAAACTTTTTTCCAAAAATGTGCTCCAATTGACCGGAGGTTTATTCTATTGTGTACACGTTCAAACAACAAACGACTTTTTGGGAATGCTCCAAGTAATATATCCGTTTTTTCTCAAATTTTCTTGCTTCAAAATTTGAAATATTTTTCGTCGTCCCGGCCAAAGTATGGGAGTTGGTCCGGAACCCTTCACGGTACTTGTACCAGTAGTTATTTCGAACACGTCGGTACCGTCGACGTTTGGGCGCGGAGCAAACTTTGGGCGCGGCAACCGTGAGTACGAAGTTTTTTGCGATTTTTGACTTTTTGACCCGGAAGCAAATTTTTTTCGGGTCGCGGGTATTTTTTTTCGTAAATTTCGATCCTTTCTCGTGGAGGTGCGTCCAAAATGTACGCGTTTATCCCGCTCCTCGGCGGAGAAAACGTCTAGCGTGGAAAAAGTCGCTTTCCGCTCCCAGTCCGTGAGTCGACAAAGACTATATTATAGGACAAGTCGCGCTTACGCGCGGCTTGAAAGCCGCTGAGCGGAGGGCTTGGAAAACTTCGTACCTAGAATTCCACGTAGTTTGAAAACCTCGTTGCCGCGACAAACTCGAAAATCGGCCCGCGTACGGCGGCGATGCGGTAGTTTGCGGGTCACGTTTGTCGTTAATCCGAAGACTTTAGAGAAATTTGTTTTCCGGCACACTTTTTCTGTTCGTCGTCGGACCCTGCCCTCCGCTCCGAAGTAACGTGGATTTTTTTAACGAAATCAGTTGATTATTACGCAAATTTTAAATTTCCGGGACGCTTGTCCGGTACGAGAAATTTTTGTCTTGTCCGCTTGGTTCCATAGAGCCCTAGATGGAGCCGATCGGACGAAAAATTCCCGAGCTATTAAAGGCCTCGCGGCCGGGCAACTTTCAAGTATGTCAAAGTCTTAGCCTCACCCGCGCGGTTCCGTAGAGCCCGAGATTGACCCAATCGGACAATAATTGTGCCATTTGTAAAGATCCGGAACATAATTTTTCTGGGACGCTTTTCCGGTACGTCAAAATATGATCCTCGAACGCCCGGTTCCGTAGAGCCCAAAATGGACCCGTTCGTACAATTATTGCGCCTTGCGTAAAAATCCGGGACATGGGGTTTTCCGGGTCGCATTTTCGGTACGTTTAAATCTTCGCCTCGTCCGCGCGGATCCGCAGAGCCCGAGATGTACCTGATCGGTCGATTACTGCGCCTATCGTAAAAATCCTGGACTTAAGTTTTTCCGTGACGCTTTTCCGGTACGTCAAAATATGCGCCTCGACCGCCGGTTCCGTAGAGCCCAAAATGGACCCGGTCGTAGAATTATTGCGCCTTTCGTTAATATTCGGGACAAAGGTTTTTCCAAAACGCTTTTTGGTACGTCATAACATGCACCTCGTCCGCCTGGTTCCGTAGAGCCCGAGATGAACCTGATCGGACTGAATTTGTGAAAGATATTAAACTAGGAAAACGCTTAAGTCCCGCCGCGTTGTTGGATGAGCGTAATTGGTGCATTGAGCTGCCATGTGTTATGCTGATTTTCTGTTGTTCTGTGAAAAAATTATTGCTTAGTCGAAGATTTTTTTAAATTAAATTAAATAAAATAAAAAATTAACTTAATTTTTTTAATAAATCGTAATTAAAAAAAAAAAAAAATCGTAAAATTGCAATTTTCATAAGAAATAATTATTCGATTGCGCTCAAATTTAACACGAGTATATAAATTGATGAAATTAAGGTTCTGTGAAAAAATCATTACAATAGGATAAAGCATGTAGGTGTAATAAGTCAAAGAATCGTTTTAAAAAAGAAAAAACCCGTAAAATTTCGATTTTCATGAGAAAATAATTTTTCGATTACGCTCAAATTTCACACGAATATCTTAATTCATAAAATTAAGGTTATGTGAAAAAATCATTGTAATCGGATAAAGCGTGTAGGTGTTATAAGTCGAAGAAATTTTTAAAAAATCGAAAAAATTCGTAAAATTGCGTTTTTTATAAGAAAAAATTTACCGATTGCGCTCAAAAACGTGGCAGTTCTAAGTTCAGAGATTTCGAAGGTCTCCATAAAATTTCATCGCAATCGGAGTATCGGTTTAGCCGGAATCGTGCTAACAAACAGACAAAAATACAAAAAAAAAAAAAAAAAAAGAAAAAAAAGAAAAAAAAACATTCCGGATTTTTTTCTCCAGTGTAGTAGAATGGAATCTTCGCTTCGCTCGCTACGCTCGCTACGCTCATCCAAAAAACAATGCTTTACCCCAATATGACCAACCACTATTTGAGAAATTCCAAAAAGGTTTTTGGCCACGTTCAAATGAAAGTGTTTCGGGGCCGTTGCCTTTGACGCGGCCATCTGACGTCATCGGAAGGAAAAATATAAATTTAAAATTTTGTAAATGACCCAGAATGCTCGGATCACTGTTTTGACTTTAAAAATAACCACTGTTGTATTCTTTGATATTGTGAGTAGGTACTCAAAACTGCGCCTTTCCTTCCCCCCCCCACCCTTTTCCTGCCGTTAATGATTGTGAATATTGGTTGTGGCGCATGCTCATGCTTGACCGGGCTACCCTTCTAGCGAATTTATGCTTAATTGGCGGAAATCAGGAATGTCCAAAATACCCCCATAAATGATCATCGAGTGCCCATATCACTGTTTCTACTTAAAAAATGACCCGTTTTGACAACTTTAACTTTATGTTAATCGATTTCAATTAATTAAAAGATCTCCTCCACCCCCGGATCGGAGGATTTCAGCGCCTTTCGTAAAAATCTGGGACAAAAGTTTTTCCGGGACTCTTTTCCGGTACGTCAAAATATTGGCCTCGTCCGTCCAGTTCCGTAGAGCCCGAGATGGACTTGGTCGTACAATTATTGCGCCTTTTGTAAAAAAAAAAAAACAGGACAAAGGTTTTTCCGCAACGCATTTCCTGTACATCTAAATCTTTGCCTAGCCCGCGCGGTTCTATAGCGCCCGAGTTGAACCCGATCGGACGAAAATTACCCGAGCTATTAAAACAAATTGTGTTTTTTGGATTTTCCAAAAATGGCCAACCATTTTAAAAGAAACAAAACTAATCTAGTATTTGGGCCGTCACCTCTGATGCGCCCCTCTGACGCCATTGGAATCGCTCCAAAAATGAAATGGCTTGAAGATATTGATGAAATGTCTTAATTTCTATTTCAAATGTGCTCTCCCCAAAACGGCACGCGAGCCAAAATGTTCATCGTCGCCAAGGCCAAAGTATGCGAGCGGGTCCAAAACCCTTTGCGGTGCCTGTACCCGGAAAGATTCCGAACGCGCCGGTACCGTCGCCGTTCGGGTGCGATGCCCACTTTGGGCGCGGCAACCGTGAATCAAAAAAAAATTGTTTTCCGCGCCGAGATCGTGTTATTCACGACTATTAGTATAGACAAGTCGCGCTCACGCGCTGCTTGAAAGCCGCTGCGAGGAGGGAATGGAAAACCTCGTTGTTTGAAAACCTCTTTGACGCAACAAACTCGAGAAGCGGCCCGCGTTCCGCCGCGATGCGGTAGTTTGCGGTTCACGTTTGTCGTTTGTCCGAATACTTGGGACAAATTTGTTTTCCAGTACACTTTCAATACGCCGTCAAACCCTGCCCTCCATCTAAAAGAACCGTGAAAAAAATTCGAAATCTAGTATTTTTTACGCCTTTTGTAAATTTCCGGGATGTAAAATTTTCCGGGACGCTTTTTTGGAACGAAAAATGTTTGGCATGCCCGCCCGGTACCATAGACCCCAAGATGGAGCCGATCGGACGAAAAATGCCCGAGCTACTAAAGACCTCGCGGTTGGGCTACTTTCGGGTACGTGTAAATGTTAGCCTCATCCGCGCGGTTCCGTAGAGTCCAAAATGGACCCAATCGGGCAATGATTGCGCCTTTTGTAAAAATCAGGGACATAACTTTTTTTGGGATGCTTTTACAGTACGTCTCAATCTTCCCCTCGTCCGCGCGGATCCGCAGAGCCCGAGATGGACTATATCGGACATACTGTGCATTTCTCGAAAATCCGGGACAACAGTTATTCCGGGACGCTTCACCGTTACGCTACGTCAAAATATGCGCCTTGTCTGCCCGGTTCCGTAGAGTCCAAAATAGACCCAGTCGAACAGATATTGCGCCTCAAAGTTTTTCCGGGACGCATTTCCGGTACGTGTAAATTTTGCTCCATCCGCGCGGTACCGTGAAGCCCGAGATGGAGTGGATCTGACGATTACTGCGCTTTTCGTCAAAATCAGGGACAAAAGTTTTTTCCGGGATACTTTTCCGGTACGTCAAAATATGCACCTCGTCCACCGGTTAAGTAGAACCCGAGATGAACCCGATCGGACTGTAGTTGTGGAAGATATAAAACAAATAAAAGTTTTACCCCAATATGACTGACCACTTTTTTGACAAATTCCAAAAAAGCTTTTGGCCACGTTCAAATGGAGGTGTTTCGTGGCCGTAGCCTTGGACAGGGCCCTCTGACGTCATCGGAATGAAAAATATAAATTAAAAATTTTCAAAATGTCCCAAAAAGGGTGAAGGAATGCTCGGATCACTGTTTAGACTTTAAAAATAACCCCTGTTAATAACCCCTTTTGCGTTTGACCGATACGGTCCCATAGAGCCCAAGATGGAACCTGAACGGACGTAAATTGCCAGAGCTATCAAAAGAAACAATGTTTTTTGGATTTTCCTAAATAGACCAACGATTTTAAAAATAAAATAATTTAGTATAAGGGCCGTAAATCCCTCTGACACCATTGGTATCGCCCCAAAAATGAAATGGCATAAAGATATTGATCCAATGTATTAATTTCCATTTCCATAATCTCCCCCCACCCCATCTAACCAAACTGTCATTGTGGCGTCTAGTCAAAACAGTCCTCGAAAATCGGATGTCTTGGACGCGGCCCTGTGACGTAATTGGAAAGAGCAAAACCGAAAAAAGTTAATAAATTTCACTAAATATTCAAGGTTTATGTATTGAAAACTCTACTTTACACCCCCTTCCCCCTCCCCCTCCATCATATACCCACATCATAGCCCATCACAATGGAAATGCTGGTATTTAACCTTGTTTCCGCAAAAAGCTGGAAGATGTTGATAAAATGTATTAATTACCATTTCCAAAATCGCCCCCCCCCCCCCCCACAATTGCCCGAGTTGTTGAGAAAAGAAATGTTTTTTGGATTTCCCAAAATTGACCGTTCGATTTTGCACGACGTTTTCGGACTCGCCTTGGCCTCCTGAACACTTCTTAAAAAACATTTTTTGATTTTGGTACCACTTGGTATTTTTCCGGGTTTTTCCGGGACGCCCAATTTTCCTGGATGCTTTTCCGGGACGCCAAAATGTCGGCGTCTGACGTCCGGTTCCGTAGTGTCCGAGAAGGCGGAGATCGGACAACAATTGCAAAAGTTATTAACAAAAGTAATGTTTTTTGGATTTCCCAAAAATGACCTACGATTTTCCGAAACACTTACGGACTCGCTTCGACCTCCGAAACATTGTGGAAAAAGAATTTTGCAAATCGAACAACTTTTGTACTTTTTCCGGGTTTTTCCGGGACGCCGAATTTTTCGGGACGCTTTTCCGGGAAACGAAAAAATTGGTCTCGTCAGTCCGGTTCCGTAGAGCCTAAGATGGCCCGGATCGGAGAAGAAATGCCCTAGTTTCGACGAAAAGAAATGTTTTTTGGATCCCCCAAAATGACCAACCACTTTTTTGAGAAATTCAAAGAAATTTTGTGCACACGTCTAAAATTTGACAGATCCTGACTATGTTTTTTGGACCCGGCCCGCTGGCGTGTTCAGTTCGTCGAAAAACTCAAAATGAAAAAATTTCAAATCCAAAATTCCCCTTTGGCACCCCAAAAAGGGTGACGGTAGCCCTGGGTCAAAACACGTCAATTTCCAGTAAAAAATTATAATCGTAACGTTTTTAGCCGTCCTGCAGTCCCTGTCGTGTTTGTTATGTACTGAAAACTCGACTTTACCCCCCCCCTTCCCCTCCCCCACCCATCCCCTCATCATGGCCCATCACGACGGAAATACTGATATTAAACATAATTTCTGCAAAAGGCTTGAAGATATTGATCAAATGTATTAATTTCCATTTCCAAAATCCCCCCCCCCCCCCCTAACTGTGTAATTGCGGCATCTAGTCAAAACAGTCCTCGAAAATCGGATGCCTTGCACGCAGCCCTGTGACATACTTTGAAAGAGCAAAACCAAAAAAAGTTCATAAATTTCACTAAATATTTAAGGTTTATGTGTGGAAAAGTCGACTTTACTCCCCCCTCCCCCAACCATTTCGTTCATAACCCCTCATCTTGGCCCATCACGACGGAAATACTGGTATTGAACATAATTTCATCAAAAGGCTTGAAAATATTGATCAAATGTATTAAATCCCATTTCCAAAATCCCCCCTCGCCCCCCCCCCCCCAAACGGTGTCATTGCGGGGTTTAGTCAAAACAGTCCTCGAAATTCGGATGCCTTGGACGCGGCCTTGTGATGTAAAAACCGAAAAAAGTTAATACATTTCACCAAATATTAAATGTTTAAGTATTGAAAACTCGACTTTACATTCCCCCTCCCCCTCCCCCCCACAAAAATAGTCTGGGATTGCCCTCAACAGTAGAGTATGTCCTCGATTGCCCCTTTATCATAACCCGACCCATGTAGTGGTTCATTGATTTATATAAAATTAAATCATTTCAAAATTTAATTTTTATTTACATTTATTTATATTTTAACTACTCAAAATTGCCCCTTTAAAAACACTTTGACCTGGTGAATGTCTTAGACCAGTCGAGAAATCCAAATTTATGCTTAGAAATCAATGTTAGCGGCAAAATGTGAGACATTTGGGTACCGGGCTGACCTTGTTGGACGCCATCTTGGATTCTGGGCAAACGGGCCAAAATCCGAGGTGGTACCGGGCAAATTCGGATTTATTGGGGTTTTTTACCTATAAATCAGCCCGGTACCCAAATGTCTCACATTTTGCCGCTAGTATTAAAAATCTTCAATTTTTTTACCAGTCTATCTAGCACGCATACGCTTTTGTAGATCTTGTCAAGTTCTAAGTACCTATGTGTGTCATTTTGGATTTTGAATGTCATTATCTTCCACATGAACCTTGTTCAGGTGAATATTGTATTGAATTGATTGCTTGAATTTGGTGGTACTCCTTTCAGAGCCTCTGTATACACTCGGCAAACATTGCACAATGCACATCTTCTTACAACACTTGAGATATAAATAGATTTTGCTTCAACTATTCTCTCTCGTCTCAGTGTAAACAGCACACAAAGCATGCAAAATGTAGTTGATAATAATTTATTTAACGTTTTTGAATTAAAAATTAATTTTCAAGTGCAATTTCGGCGCTCAGGACCTTAAAAAAGTGAGACGAAGTAAATTTTGTTATTAAGTTTGATCATCGTATTATTTAATAAGCCAAACATGGGAGGGACATAAAAGTCGAAATAGGGCCCGTTTCAGGGCATTCACAAAAAGCATGCAAAAGATGAAAATAATAATACATTATTAAAACAACTACAGAGTGATTATCGGTCGGAAGGAAAAAAAACACGTCCGAATGTCACAAACCACAAAGTGTTTGTTATCAACATGTAGGTTAAGGTACCGTGCTTGCCGGGCAATATTTTTAGTTTTCCCCAAAAAATGCTACTATGAGGTACACTCGTCAAAGTTGGCATTTTGGGGCGAAATCGATGCCAGATAATGTGATAATGTGATGTGATAATGTGTGAAAATTCATTTCAGATTTATTTTTCGCCCACTAAGGGTAAAAACGAAGAGCTAAAACTTGTCTGATCGTATTGTCCGACTCTTGAGCTATTTTAATAGTACAACATATTATTTTTTGGACCCGATTGGACCCGTGTTTTAATTGTGTTCCATTAAAACAAAATTTCAATTTAAAAAATAAATATTTACACATCGTTTACCTCGCGGAGGCATATCGCCTCTGCCAAGGAACAATGTACAATGTGTGTGGTGTTGAAATGCTAGGGGAAGGACCCGGATGTCTCGATAGCCCATTTAGGTTTTCGTGAAAAAAAAATTACCACCAATTTTGGACCATTAAAGTTGGAACTTTGCAAAAAAAAACGACGTCCCAACGGCATTCAACATTGTTCCATTACGACGGGTTCGATTCCCGGTACCCAAACTTTTGTTCTACTTATACATACATCCCTCCCGAAGGTGATGAAGCTGGATTTTTTTATAGAATCGTTAAAATTCGAATTTTGAATATTATCAGGTGGCAAGGTGTAAATGAACCGGTTTGTTTATGTTTTTAAATTTTTTTCTCGGTATTGGACGCAAAATCCGGGACAATTTATCCACCCTCTTGTGCGACCTTCTCTAAGCTTTCGAAATCGCCAAAGAACAAAGCTCTAGAGTTTACCCAAAATTTTGAAAAAATTCGGAAAGTTTTAAATAGAAGAGCCAAAAATAAGAACACGGGACATTTTTTTAAACCGTTTACCATTTCGGCAGATGCAAAATGCACTTCTTCAGAGGTGACGTGGTGACGAAAAATTTGGAAAAATTTTCCCCGCCAAAATTGGCCCGTACAACCGGGAAATGTTTTGGGAAACGACAAAATCGAAATGTACCACGTCACCGCGGCCAAACTAAGAGAGATGGGCGAAAAAGTCAAATTGCGGGTTTGTTGCCCCGTTCTTTGCGCACCCGCCTGTGGTCGTGCCGAGTGGGTGGCGCGCGTACTCGCGGCGCAGCGTCGCCGCGCGGCGCCGTGTTTTCGGAATTTTTCGACACGACTCGAAAAAACTCGTCGAAAGGGGTGGAACCCGGGGCGCGAGGGGTCAAACGTATTTTTTATCAAAATCCCAGATAAGTTCCGGTCGTGTGCGTCGCCGAGTCGGCCGCCCACGGAGAGGGGAAACGCCCGTTTCGGTCCGCCAAAGTCGGGCCGCCGCGAAAAGTGCGTTAGCAGACTCGGTATATGTACGATACGATACGACAAGGAGTAATGCAAAGTACTCCGTTGTCTCCTACAATATAAAATCTTGCCACAGATCGTATCCTGGATAAACACACATTTGGGTTTCGACTAGTTGACAAATTAGACTCTTACAATTATTATGGGTTTTGCTGAAGACCTAGTATTAAAAGCCAAGGATAAAGATTCGTCTAAAATCCCATATCAACATTTTCCACTCAATTAACTGAATTAGGACTGGAATGGAACACAACCATAGCAATTTTTTTGCAATAACCATAAATAATGGAAAACTGAAAGAAACACCTATTTTAATAGACAAACAGACTATCATTCGATCAATAAGTGCTTATGAAACTGTCAAGTATATTGGTATAAATCTTCGATACATGATGATATTTTGATAGCAAGTAATTGATACAAGAAATGAACACAAAGTTGTAGAATTTGAGCACATCCACTAACTAATGTCAGTACGAAATACGAGTAAAGATTGCAAGGTTTACTCTATCCCCCTTCGGAATTTAGGGGAACCTTGAGCGTGCACGATTCAATACACCTTGGTCACTGCATACACTCACAGCCTGACAAAAATGTTTCGATGAAAAAAACTTCTTCAAGAAAAACTATTTCACGTTTTAATGTTAGTATGTAGACCTACGACCCACCTTGTATCTCCTAACATTAATTATTATTCCTTCATGCTGATGTAGACTTAGTTTCTAGTTACTAGTTATATTATATCACACTTGTGGGGTATATCCCTGTTGTTGATAAATAATAAATAAAATTAGTTATAATAATAATTTTTTAATTTTTTAATTTTTTTTAATTTTTATTTATATTTATATTTTTTTATTTATTTATATATTTATTTATGTATAATTATAATATATATATATATATATATATAAATATTATATAATTATTATTATTATTATTATTATTATTATTATTATTATTATTATTATTATTTTATTATTGATTCATAGCAGTTGTCGTAAAAATTTGCCCCGACTGGGGCTCGAACCCAGAACCTCCGGCTTAACGTGCCATAGCTCTACCAATTGAGCCACCGGGACAACAGAACAAATCTTTACTAAACTGCTAGTTGTTGTGAATGTTGACTTCCATGACATAAATCCAACAGAAGACTGCAATGTAGCTGTCAAATCTGAAAGATCACATGGATAAATCGAATCACATCTCATCTCCCATGAGTTGGGTAGTATGAATATAACGTTTTTAAGTATAAGCCCGCTTTAAGAACAAACTCGTGCGACTTTTCGTTGCCATGGTTACGTTACTTTTACTAAAATGTAATTTCCATCAACACTACTTATCGGATCAAAATAAAATTAACATATTGGTGACCGGACGGACATTCTAAATGATTTGGCCACCTCAGATTTTGTCACCGTTTAGTTTAAAAAAAAAACATTGATTAACTTTAACGTAACTTTGTAACTTTTTGAACGATTTTGCCACAAAACTATTGGCATTCAATCCAGATAGAAGCTTGCGGATGGTTCAAATTTCAACTCGATCAGAGTCTCCGTTCGAACGTTATGGCGAGACATACAAACTCGTTGCCATGGTAACGTTACTTTTGTTTAAATGTAATTTCCATCAACACTACTTATCGGATCAAAATAAAATTAACATATTCGTGACCGGACGCACATTCTTAATGATTTGGCCACCTCAGATTTTGTCGCCGTTTACTTTGAAAAAAAAACTTTCGATTAACTTTAATGTAACTTTTTAACTTTTTGAACGATTTTGCCACAAAACTAATGGCATTCAATCGAGAACGAAGCTTGCGGATGGTTAAAATTTCAACTCGATCCGAGCCTCCGTTCGAAAATTATGGCGAGACATACAAACAAACAACAACAAAAAAACAGTGACTATTTTTTCCGGCAGAGTCAAATGGAAATTGGAAACGCTCGCTTCGCTCGCTTGATTACACATCTGCAAAAAAACCCATCTAAAACAATAAAATTCTGGTTTGTCCCGGAAATGTGATATATCGCTAGTATTGCAGGTATTGGAGGTACACAAAATCCAAAATATGCACTTCTTATTTCGTCAGTTGGACCACCAATTAGAAGTACATTATTTGTACTTTTATTTCCTCATATGTTTTCATTAATTTCATCCCAATGAAAATCTATCGTGTAAGCAAAGTGAAAAATACGCACGCAAACAAATCAGGCGTGCGTTGCTTCGGACGTGTGGGAACCAAGGTGATAGCAGATGTAGTATACCGGTATAGCTGCTGCTATGGGCGTTACCTTTGAAACCGAGCTATTCTACTGGTCAAATTTTCAGCGTATTAGATGAGACAAATATATTCTATTTATTCACAATTATTGGGAAAATACGATTTTATTATCGTCTCATAGGAACTAAATTCTCACGGGAACTAAATATTTGTTATTTAATTAAAATATTACAGATATATTCGCGTCTGCTCGATTTGGAGCCCATGAGAATTTAGTTCCCATGAGACGATAATATTATGATATAATAAAATATTAAAACCATATATAATATATTTAAAAATTATTTATTTAGTTCCCATGAGATTTGGATCAATTGGGATTTGGATCATTTGGGATTAGGATCCCATGAAACCATCCCGATAAATAAATAATAATAATAATAATAATAATAATAATAATAATAATAATAATAATAATAATAAAAATAATAATAATAATAATAATTATTATTGATTCATAGCAGTTGTCGAAAAAGTTTGCCCCGACTGGGGTTCGAACCCAGAACCTCCGGCTTAAGAGCTATGGCACGTTAAGCCGGAGGTTCTGGGTTCGAACCCCAGTCGGGGCAAACTTTTTCGACAACTGCTATGAATCAATAACTATGTCCTTAAAGCGGGCTTATGCTTAAAAACCATATATTCATAATAATAATATAATAATAATAATAATAATAATAATAATAATAATAATAATAATAATCTGAAAAATATAATCCGCCGGGAGGCAAGCGATATTTCACAACGAAACTGCTATTTGTTGTGAGATGTGATGTGTTTGGATTTATTCATGTGATCTTTCAGATTTGACAGCTACTTTGCAGTCTTCTGTTGGATTTATGTCATGGAGGTCAACATTCACAACAAATAGCAGTTTCGTAAAGGTTTGTTCTGTTGTCTCGGTGGCTCAATTGGTAGAGCTATGGCACGGTAAGCGGGAGGTTCTGGGTTCGAACCCCAGTCGGGGCAAACTTTTTCGACAACTGTTATGAATCAATAATAATAATAATAATAATAATAATAATAATAATAATAATAATAATAATAATAATAATAAAAATAAAAATAATTGTAATTGAGCGAGCGTAGCGAGCGTCTCCACTTGACTCTTATGGCTCGAATGTCTGTTTTTTTTTTGTTTTTTTTGTTTTTTTTTCTGTTACTGCTTCGATACAGGTCGCACCGTTTCTCTGATCGACCTGAAATTTTGCACACATGTACATACCACCTAGGCGGGTTGCTGTATAGTTTTTGAACAAAATCCGATCGTTGGTTATAAAAAATAAAAAATAAAATAAAAAAATAAAAAAATAAAAATGTTCCGATCGTTATGAAATTTTGCAGGGTCAATAAGTACAACATTCTCTCCTATTTTCCAAATTTTCAGCTAAATCGGTCAAGACCTTAAAGACTTATTGGTAATCATAATTCGAAAAATGATATTAAAAAATGAAGGAGGCAGTGAAGATACAAAGATACACTTTAGAAGGCATGACGTGAATGAGTACAATGCAAAGATGTTGGAATAGTATAGTGTATACAATGTCAATATCCAGTTAGGCCTACACTGTGTGGTGGGCCTTATGGAAATGTCGTACTCGGGTCATGTTGCACGTACCGGTGCTCGCTCAACAACGCGTCCAACTGAGCGTTTTCCTAGTAATAATTGAGCGAGCGAAGCGAGCGTCTCCACTTGACTCTTATGGCTCGAATGTCTGTTTTTTTTTTGTTTGTTTGTTTGTTTTTTTGTTTTTTTTTTGTTTTTCTGTTACTGCTTCGGTACAGGTCGCACCGTTCCTCTGATCGGCCTGAAATTTTTCACACATGTACATACCACCTAGGCGGGTTGCTGTATAGTTTTTGACCAACATCCGATCGTTGGTTATAAAAAATAAAAATAAAAAATAAAAAAATAAAAAAGTAAAAAACGTTCCGATCGTTATGAAATTTTGCAGGGTCAATAAGTACAACATTCTCTCCTATTTTACAAATTATCAGCTAAATCGGTCAAGACAATAAAGACTTATTGGTATGTAACAATATGGGAATGTCGTACTTGGGTCATTGTTGCACGTACCGGTGCTCGCTCAACAACGCGACGGGACTTTAGCGTTTTCCTAATATAAAACCATTGTCGTTAAAATTAAACCTACAGATTTTTAAGCCTATTTTTCAATTTGTTATTTCTTGTAGGTTTAAATCGTAACGGATTTGGATCATTTTGTTAGCAGTTCTCAGTTACCTGGTCACGGATGTCTGTTTAAAATTTCAGCTATTTGGCCGTTCAGCCGTATGGGACCGGACAACAAACAAACAGATATTTCACAGACAAATTAATCATGTCGTAGGCCCGATCGACTTGCGTTGTAGACTATGTTCGCTGCGCGCTCACTCGTCTAATCAATAGTAATGTAGTTTTCGTTTTTAATATTTTAAGTTGTATTGGCCGTGGTCCTAAAGATGATGAGTGAAATCTTATCGAAACGTCGGCCCAACGAAAATATACGTGGCATTATAACCGAAAAACGGAGTACATTAATCCATATCGGCCACGAAAATCTCCAAAAACATATAAGCTTATATGAGTAATAATTAAACTCAAGGAGTGGCTTTATATTGTAAAAACAATTATTTATAAAATTAGTTAACATAATGTCTAGCCACGAATACGAATACGAAACGAATACTTTCGTAGCTAGACATTATGTTCGCCGACATCATTGCTCCCACACGGTTCTCGTTCAAAGTGGAAGAGGCGCCCCTAGTAGTCTGGCTTCGTGTCTGCCTGGGTTGACTTTCTCCATTCGATGACCTGTTGTTGCTGGACCGTTGTTAGTGGTCCGACTACGCGTCTGCACGAGGTGACCCGTTTCCGCTGACATCGTTGGTCTCACATTGTTCTAAATTCTTTCTTTTTATTTTTGTTAGCCTGCTTTTGTTATTTTCTTTTTGTTGGTGTTGGATGTTTTTGTTATTGTTTCTATTTTCAGTTTGTAATTCAATCTCTTGATAAAGGAACTTCAATGTTTGTTCCGAAACGTTGAGTGATAATTAAACTGAAGGTGTGGCTTAAAACGTAAACACAATTATTTCTAAAATAAGTTAACACATATATATATTTATATATCCTACAATATTCTATAAATTCACCTTGTGGTAAACCTTGGAGAGCCACAACATCCCTTATAAACCAAAAGACACCCACATTTGACCGTCTAATGACAAAGTCGCTTTGTCCTGATTTTGCACCAAGAAAACATAAACACACAGTATTGCCGCCGAGACTACTATGTCTTTCTCCGGTGGTTAGTAATCACAAACATGGAATATTCATCATCTGGATAAATTAAGAGACTTACTTGATATACTCATCAATATTTACAAAATAGTTCCTCAGACATTCAAGGCAGAAATAAAGTAGGAGTGATCGGTGGTCCAGTTGGCTAAAGCGCCTACATGGCATGTGGGAGACCCGGGTTCGAACCCCAGTCGGGATGGATTTTGTAATTTCTGAATTGTATACAATATCATCTCATGAAGAGTGATAAAGTGTGGCTTGAACTAAACTTATATGATCTCATTTGTATAAATTGGATTATTTTATGCATATAATTATAGTCTCTATGTTGTCACTTGAGGTATTGCCTACAGCTCTCTCTTGCTTTATGTTTCAGAAGACAAAGGTGCCAAGAGATTAGATACCGGCCAGTTCTTCTGCCCCAGCTGTTTCAAGAAGTATAGGTACAAGCGCAACCTCTCTTCGCACATGCGAATGGAATGTGGAAAAGAGCCTCAGTTCCAATGCCCATGTTGTCCCTACCGTGCATCCAAGAACAATCACCTCACCCGACACATCAGAGGATTGCACCCGACCGCATTACTGTAGCTTGAGCCACGGGGGAACGAGCCTCTGTTTCTATGTTGACTGTTACTAACCACGTGAATGTGTTAACGATCCTCTGTTTCAAAACTGCATAATTCTGAAGACTTATAAGCGGCACCACGGTATTAAGTGGTTGTAAATGTGGTGTGTGAGTTTGGTTGTGAGCGTTAACCAACGATTGTGTTGTATCTATCTTATTAATATGCAATATTTTAATGTTTCGCATCTACTGAATCATGGTACTCTCCTTACTTTGATAATGATGTGTGAAAGTAACCGCGGCAGTTGCAATATTCTTTTCATGACCTTAGCTGAGCTTCAATTATTACTTAATAGCCTACATACTTATGAGTTGCGTGTGTAATATGCCAACAATTTACCTAAGTCAATTACTGTATTCATTAACTGCACCAATCTAAGTCAAATCATGATGTTCTTATGCTTGACTCGTCTGCACACAGACATTTTTTGTCATTTCATGTCGCTTTACTGCAAATGAAACTTAGTATTGAATTTAATTTTGAATAACGGTCAACTTAAATCAAGGAAATCTATAAAATTACTGGGTTTAAACATTTCTCATGACTTGTGTTGGAAAAGGCATACTTATATTGTTAAGTCACAATGCTCTAAACTGGCAAGTTTTGTATTCCGTAACTTGAAAGATAGCCAACCTAGAGTTCTAAGGTCTGTGTCCATCACGCTAATTAGGCCTAAAATAGTGTATGGTGCGCCAGCATGGCATCCAACCACCAAAGAAAACATGCAAAAACTAGAATCTCTACAGAATCGAGCAACTAAAGCAATCTTGGGGTACAGAACTGACCTCCGTAGCGCTTCTAGAAGAGAAAAGCTTAATATTCCTAGTTTTTCAAGAGATGTGACATTATTTTCCTCAAGAGGTGTATGAGTGGAACCATTGATCTTGACCCTCTCGTGCGCCTTACCCCAGTAAATCGGACTGAGAATTTAGGACGCGGAAGTAATAAGGGGTCCAATTGCTCGAACAAGTGCATTCCAGAAATCCATTTACTACAGGGAGGCAGCGCTCTGGAATGCACTACCTTCTGAAGTAAAGGAACTTCCTCTCAGTAGGTTTGAGGGAGCAGTCAAGAGAATGTTTTTTTAAGAGTTTGATATGTATGTCTGTTTCATCTTGTTTGATATGTATTTTATTATTGTTGTATATAATTCTTAGGATGGGTGTATAATGTCTCAAATGGATCTTACGTCTGCTATTAGCATCCATCCGTATGTTTATTATCTAATATGTAATGAATGTACGGAATAAACACATAATAATGTACGGAATAAACACATAATAATAATAATAATAATAATAATTTTTTTTTTTTTATTATTTTTTTTTTATTGTAGATACATTTCTTTCTTTCATAACCTTACATATTTCATACATTCGACCTTCCACAAACTGCACATGCAGCTTATCTGTGGAACTATGTTTATTAAAGATAAGGATTTATTCACTTCTGAACACTTAACCTAATATAATTGAAATTTGATTAATTGAAATTACCGACATGTGAGTCTAAACAATGTGATATAATAATAATAATAATAATAATAATAATAATAATAATTAATAATAATAATAATAATAATAATAATAATAATAATAATAATTAACACAATTTATTGGTCGGGACATTTCGCCGCGTCGAATCTTCTTTAATTGCTTTTGACGTTTCAGCCCAACTGTGTGGGCTATCCTCAGAAAAACAAGATATTAATTCTAAAAACTTACAAAAATAAAAGCCCAGACAAGGCGTTACATAGAAAAACAAAATCACAAAACAAACAGTTACCATGACCAGGCCCCGCCTTCTATAAACATGCGTTACATTCTTATGAAGACCAAAATATCACATTTGAGAGTTTCTTGTACGTATACGATCACTTCGTCGGACTCCACTTTCTTGGGGCTGATCCAGTTCTGGGACAGGGAGGACGAGAAGGTCTGTATTCGAAACCGGAAGTAAGATGTCGGGGATAATGCACCTATTTTTGATACGGCCAGCGTTGGAGTTGTCTTGAATCCTTTTCAATATAGGCGCCCACGACCCGCTCAGCTTCAACGTCAAAAAAACGTCAAAAGCAATTAAAGAAGATTCGACGCGGCGAAATGTCCCGACCAATAAATTGTGTTAATTATTTACCGGGCCGCGAAAGCCTTAAATTTGAAATAATAATAATAATAATAATAATAATAATAAAATAATAATAATAATAATAATAATAATAATAATAATAATAATAATAATAATAATTAACACAATTAACTGGTCGGGACATTTCGCCGCGTCGATTCTGCTTTTATTGCGTTTGACGTTTCAGCCCAACTGTGTGGGCTATATTCAATGGAAATGGATCAGCCCCAAGAAAGTGGAGTTCGACGGAGTGATCGGATACGCACCAGAAATTCTCAAATGTGAGGTTGATCTGGTTGTGAAAAAGACTTTATTAGAATGTAATGCAATTTTATAGAAGGCGGAGCCTGATCATGGTAACTGTTTGTTTTGTTGTTGTTATTTTGTTTTTCTATGGGAAGCCTTGTCTTGGCTTATATTTTTGTAAGTTTTTAATTTTATTTCTTGTTTTCTGAGGATAGCCCACACAGTTGGGCTGAAACGTCAAACGCAATAAAAGCAGAATCGACGCGGCGAAATGTCCCGACCAGTTAATTGTGTTAATTATTTACCGGGCCGCGAAAGCCTTAAATTTGAAATAATAATAATAATAATAATAATAATAATAATAATAATAATAATAATAATAATAATAATAATAATAATAATAATAATAATAATAATAATAATAATAATAATAATAATAATAATAATAATAATAACACAGCAGAAAGAAAACATCATCTACAAACAATATTACAATTTATAAATGACTTATTTTAGTTAGAGTTAAGACAAAAGTAATAATGTATGTAATAGGTACACATGGAAGTACTTGACGTAAGTCCGTACAACATGTTAGCTCCGGTTTTAACCGAGTTTGTATGAAATACATCCAATAAAATAATAATAATAAAAATAATAATAATAATAATAATAAAAATAATAATAATAATAATAATAATAATAATAATAATAATAATAATAATAATAATAATAATAATAATAATAATAATAATAATAATAATAATAATGGCATACAATTTCTTTACAAAGGTGTTTATATGATACTGTGTTATGATATCTGAAATTATTTTACATAATATTCCATAACTGTCTCCCTCCACCTAAAAAATATGGGACCAAATTATATTAAAGAGGCTAAAAAGCCCAAAAATTATTTTTTACCACGTGATCTATAGCACAATACTACACTAAAATGACCGTTTAAAAAATTATATCTTGTAACTGTGATTTAACACGAATTTTTGAAATTTTTTATTTATTTATTTATTTATTTATTTATTTTATTGTTTATCCTTGTTGTTATTACAACAAGAAAAGGCGTCGACACTAGTAAATATTTTACTAAAACACTTGATATCTTTGTAGAAATCTTGTGCCGCGAAGAGCCTTGTAAAGCACGTGAAACCAAAGATTAACATGGCACTTGTAGTTGGTTCTCCCATAAGTACTCCTTACACATGAAAGGGAATGACTTACTGGGCAGTCTTTGAGGGCGGGGGGCGGGGTCGTTCCATGGGTTAACAACCCGGAAAGAAAAAGCACGTCGGCCGAGCACTCCTTTGGCCGGGGGGGGTTGGGGGCGGGGGTGCCTACTATCGTCGCCTCTCAAAAAACGGGGCCCCTGGATGATGCGCGCGCACACGTAAAAATCAGTGGCGCCACTGAGGCATCTTTTAAAAAACACCAGATCGGTGTATTGCAGGTGCATGGTCTTTGGCATAACCTGCTTCTGGTCACAGGGGGGGGGAGGTTACGGCATTGTATGAATGCAATGCCCTTCTCTGCACCCTCTCAAGTTTGGTAGTGTTCTCAATGGTGGTTGGGTGCCAGGCGGGGAGGCCGAAAGTCATGGGGGGTTTTAACTAGCGACGGGTAGGCCATCCTCTTGCGCGCGGCGTGCACCCGTGCAGGTTGCGGGCCGCGAAACCCAGCACTTGCGCCGCCTTTGCCCGCACGATATCGGTTGTGAACGTTCCATCGGAGGTCGCTTGTGATGTGAATGCCGAGGAGGCGCTGCTTGTCGACGTACTCGAGTGGGAAAACCATCTATGGTGTACAGGAAGTATAGAGGGGTGCGCGCGCGCGTGATGTCCATCATCTTGCACTTGAGGGCGTTGAGTGACATACCATTGTTGTCGCACCAAATCTGAATGTCGTCTAGGTTGCTTGAAGGGCGTCTGCATCCTCTTGGGTGACCACGATGCAGTACAGTGTGACGTCGTCAGCGTACTGGAGAAATTTGGATCCTTGCCGAGGTAGGGAGGTCGGCTACGAAGACGTTAAATAGCAGGGGCCAAGCACACTTCCCTGGATGACGCCCGAGGGCAACATCCCGGAATTCTGAGCGCTCGCCGTTGAAATGACAAACTGCGTGCGGCCGACAAGGAAACTCTCGAACCACCTTAGCAAATTGCCTTAATGCCATAATGCTCGAGCTTGGATAGTAGACGCAAATGCGGCACTTTATCAAATGTTTTAGACCAATCGAAAAAAACACAGTGAATGTGCGCTCCGCTATGCTCATCCAGCACCTCCGTCCATGCATCAATGGCGCCGGCGAGAAGAGGGGTTTGCAAGGAACGGCGCTGTCGAAAGCCGTGCTGCGCCGCAGGGATGACGTTTTGGCTCTCGAGGAACTCGCTCGCCCGGTCTCGCACAAAACGTTCCATCGTCTACCGACCAGTGAGGTGATGCTGATTGGCCGGTAGTTCTTTATGTCTCTTTTTGTCGCCGTCTTTGTAGATCGGTGCCACAGACGCCGTTTTCCATTCTGTTGGAATGCCCTGTTCAAGTGCCATGTTGAAGAGGGGGGCAAGTGAGTCGCAGAGAGCGTTAGCGGAATTTTTTAGCAAGATTGCAGGAACGCCGTCTGGGTCCGCTGCGGTATTAGCCTTGGTCCCGCGGAGAAGCTTTTTTACGTCGGCGGGCAAGCAAGTCAGTTCGCTCATGGTGGGCTGCTCTAAAAGCTGGGTGGCTGGCGCGTTTCCCTGGTGGACGGGAAAATGTTGTCTGCCCGCGAAAAATTGCTTTGGAATGCCTCACTGAAACAGGCTGCCACCTCCTTGGGGTCTGACACGGTTCTTCCCCCTACCTTGAAACTCGCTGCATCGTTCGGAATAGTTGCCTTGGAATTAATGTAGCGGCAAGAACTTTCTGCTGTCTGCACCTCGCCCAAGTCCCCACATCCAGTTGTCCTTGGCCGTCCGGAGGGCCACCTGTGTTGATCTTCTCGCAGCAAGATAGGCCTCTCTTGCGTCAGGCAAATTGGTTTCCCGCCATCGGGCGAACAGTCTGTCCCGGAATGACGATCAAACTTTTTTATGTTCTTGCTTAGCCAAGGGAGGAGTCGGCGCGTGTTTACCCCTACTCTCCTTTTCGGAACGTGCTCTTCTGCGCACTCGAAGACGATACGCTTCCAGTTTTCCCATGCTTCGTTGACGTCATCCAGCTGCAGCACCTCCGGCATTCGTTCCGAAAGCGTTTCGTTCAGGGCCGGCCAGTTTGCTTGATTGTAATCAAGAACCTCGCGGGCTGCACTCACTGGACGGATGGCAGTCAGTGAGAGGGTGGGGCCCGAACGGCGTCGTGGTCGCTCACGCCCGGCACCACCTCCACCATCGGCACTATGCTGGGCCATCGCAGAGCAGCAGGTCGATTGTTTTTCTCACTGTGTTGGTGATTCTGGTTGGCTCAGTGACCAGTTGAGAGAAAGCCAGTTCAGCAAAAGCGGTTATAAAATCCTTGGCGGTTCTGTCACTCCCTTCCTGTGGGTCCGAATGCTAGCATATGTTGAGATTAAAAAACGCCAAACAAGAGGCAGCCATCGAAAAATTGGCTGCGCAGCAGCAACTAGGTCCAGGGAGTGCAGAAAGTCGGCGTTTTGGGCTGCATCTGGGCATGGCGGACGGTATGCTGACCCCACGAGAAGTCGCAGGTTGCCGACTTTGATTTCCGCCCAGACAACCTCAGCCCGGCTCTCGAGGTGACTGAGGCGCTTTGGCTGCAGGTGAGGGTCGAATCGCTAGAAGGACGCCGCCCCCGCGGCCGCCTGTCTGTCCTTACGCAGGACGACGTAGTCTCTTGGAAGGAACTCGTGGTTTTTTTACGTCCGTAGTCAACCAAATCTCATTCACCGCACAAATGTCAGCGAGTGGGACAGCAGAAAAGCAACTATTCTGCAGCTCGTTTACGGTTCTTTAAGGAACGGGCGTTGAAATCGATTAGCGTGACAGCATTTTTGTTTGCTGAGCGTCTCGGCGGTGGCATCCGAGGGGGGCTTTGGGGTCTCTTCCGGAAGGCTCCCGAAAGAGTCATTCAGCTCGGGGAGGCTGCACGTCCCAGCATTTGAAATTGCTATTTTGCGGAAAACATTTACCTCTCTATCGCTTTCCCAAAAAAGTTATTCTTCATGAGGCAAGTCCTGTGGTAGAGCCGACCGCACCCCTCGCAAGTTATCTTTAGCCATTTTTCCCGCCCACTTTGTCACAAAAGCAAGCATGTTGCTTGCAATATGGCGGCAGCTCCCCGTGGCATTAAAAGAAGAAGTGTTACCAACCAAGAATGTACTTTACTACCATGTTGAGTCTTTTGCCGAGTTACACAAGAAATTTAAGAAATGTCAACATAATCCCCTTTGAAGGTAGTGGCAACCAATTGTTTTGATTGTTTGTACACAAAAAAAATCTGAGACATGAAAGCAAAAATTAAACTTTAAAATGTTACAAGAAAAACCAAAAATAAAACTTAAATAACAATTGTACATACACACCTTAATATGAAGAACACTTTACAAACACCATTTACTACAAAAACTGCATAAAAATGGATAAAATTCCATTTTTACTGCATCTTCTCCAAGAGAGGACAAGACTATTCCACTGCCTGTGTTACATCTCCACTGCCTGTGTCCACTGCCTACATGATTGATCCAGAAATTAGCGAAAATTGGTGTTTTGGGAAATTTCTTAAATCGGCTTTAACCTGCTTCTTTTTTGGTCCACATAGATACTAGAGCATAGTACTAATCTAAAATGCCCCTTTATAACATTGTGTCTTGAAACTGTGCCCAAATATACCCTCAAACACGCAAAAATATGCATTTCAAAATCACACCCCAACTTGGTAATCAGCATATTTTGACCAAACTGTTTGCCCAAATTACAAAACAAAATATAGAGAATTTACAGAAAAGGCTGTACAGTACGTCAATAATGGCCAATATTGTTTTGGATCAAAATCCTCCGAGGTCACGGGGCATAAAGATCGTCCCCATGTTATTTCTTATGGGAGATTTTTGCCGATGGGACCTAGCTCGAAAAATGTCATGTTTGATAATTTTTTGGGAGGTCATGGTGGCCCCAATAATTTTTCTGTTAATTGCTAAATTCATTACTAGTTAGCCCGAATGAAATATATTTTTTGAGTTTAGCGGTTAAATACCCCTTTAAATGCAATGAGAAAACACGAAGAGATGAGAATCCCATTTTGCATTTTTTTTTTTTATTTAAGTTTAGGTAAATTTAAAAGTAAATATGTTTTATAGGGCCGGTTCTACCAAATTATTAGCTGCACTTTTATTTACTATTTAGTTAACAGTCAGTTAGGTCAGGCGCGGACTGGCAGGGGGTGCTGGGGTGCGATCGCAACCCGGGCTTTTGACATTCCGGGCCCCTGTGGAACATTTTGTACACACTACACTTTCAGTTTCAGACAAAATATATTTACTGCGAAAAAGAGTTGCCGAACAAAATACATAAGATAATATTAACGATTAGTCATGGGGTGCCTTAGGCAGCTCTTCAAAAGAGAATGGTTGTTCAGTGTTCTCACTTTTCAGTTTTCAGTAGGAACTAGTGACTATCATGTATAGCTAATTGACTTTCTCGCCGCCGCGCTACGAGAAGAAATTTCAATGTGATTGCAAGTATTTTGGTTTTGGTTTGCCAGTTCCACCTAGCAAGGGGATGGCGCTGGGTGGGGGGTGGCGGCGGGGGGGGGGCAGCCGGCGCCGGCGGGGGGATGTAGAAGTAGTACCGTGAATCGTCTCATTAAAGGTTACAGCTTACGCTCACACATTATTTATTATTATTATTTTAAAAAGTTATGCATGATTCAATCAAAATGTCCAGTATACAGTCATCCCCCAAGCTCGCATTTTGCGAGTGTCAATTTGGTACTTGCGAGTTACATTATTGGTTGTTAGGCTTCCTCAAATATAATTTTCGCGAGATTTGAATTGCGAGCTCGGGTAGTGTTACTATTGTTTATCCCACCATATCCTGAGCCCGGCGTTTTTGTGGGTTCAAAGAGCGCAGGCTGTGGTGGTCGCATTGTAAACGTATCACAGTTTGACAGCTGAAGTGGACTTCACAGAGCAGTAAAGTAAAGTCACGTCCAGTGCGACCTTGGCCCTATATCCTGTATGGGGATGATATTGATGGAGCGAGTGTAATTGAAACGATGATCTTGCGCGGCATTATATAGTAATGTAGGCGCAGCAAGAAGAGTAAACCACTAAACCCAGGCCTACATACAAGTGGTTTTCGATACTCGGGAGGTTGCAACCAACTTGCATCGGATGTGATTGTACTTTGTTATTACGGAGAGGCCCATCCTTCCCGTCAAATTCGGACGGGTTTACAACCTTTCATAATAGAGCAGGCGACATCCTAGTTTCTTTGAACCCTAAAACGCCGGGCTCAGGATATGGTGGGATAAACTGTCGTTGGTGACTGTTAATCGCGTCCTAAAATAGCGTTTTAGGCCATAAAATATAACGAACCACCCAAAAAAATTTCGCCTTCGCCGAAATTGCCTCCGCCGGCTGGGGCTTCGCCCCAGACCCCTGCTTTACTACGCGACCTCATACGGGCCCTACTACATGCCAGCATCCCGGGCCTTTTCGATCCAGTCCGCGCCTGAGTTAGGTAGCTGGGGTGTTCCACCAACTTTCTTCTGGACTTTAAATCCCTCTAATATCCATATTAACTAATCTCCACTTTTCCTTACATTCAAAATTGTTTGTGAAAATTAGGCAGGGCACTGCCGACTCATATTATACATTGTAAATATGAAACTAGTAGAACAGGTAGAGTGATTATTAATATGAAATTATTGGACATACACTGTTCTTGTAAGAAATACTTTTTTAATAGTGATATTTCGACACTAGTCGAGTGTCTTTTTCAAACTGAAGTTGAACAAAGGAACATTTCAACAATACAAATAAATATTAAAAATAACAAAAATGCAATGTTTAATTTTATGTTTATCATAATTTGTTGGCATGCATGTTTCATGGTCGTTTTTGTCATTTTTAATATTTATTTGTATTGTTGAAATGTTCCTTTGTTCAACTTCAGTTTGAAAAGTACCCGCGACTAGTGTCGAAATATCACTATTAAAAAATGTTTTTCTTACAAGAACAGTGTATGTCCAATAATTTCATATTTATGATCATATTATACACTTTTGTTCTAATCACGTACAGATGAGGCAAAAAAAAATTGTTTTAAATAAGTTATTTTGACCATCTGACCAACAACTGGTAGTTAACTAATCTTGAGATTATGCACATTTGGTGGCAGGGCAACATTTCCATGAATTTAGTTACACTAGAGGCATCGCCCTAATAAATAAGCTAATAGTGAAAAACGATTTTCTTTCAAAGTAACAGGTGCTTAGACGAAACGAAATTTGAAAATACAGTTAGTGTATTTTGTCAAGTATGTTTGTTGGTAGTATTTTTCTGGCAATATGAGTCTAATATAACGTTAATACCTCCCTGATGAGAAAAATATGTAATGGCACCATCGACACACAAGCTATTTCTCTGCACTGAGAGTTTAATATAACGTTACTATCTCCTAGTCCGGGGTCTATACGCAAATTTGAGGCCAAACCTAGGACAAATTGCAACAGAAGCGAATTTGGTATCATTGGATTCAGAAAACAAAACTAAATAACTCATAAAGAAACCCCTAAAATCCCCATAGGGTGGGTGGGTCTAATCATCCCCTAAATGAAAATGTAATAACATTGAATTTAAAAGAAATGCATTTTTGAAACCTAGTATCCATGGTATGTAATCAAAGCTTTTTTAAGGGTCTTTCGAATAAAAAATATTTCAATTGTTTAAAATTAATTTTGTGGCCAGCATAGGTCAATGAAGGTCAAATTTTGTATTTTTTCAATATAATTTGGTAAACGTTTTTCTATTGGCACAATAATGTTTGATGATTGTCTCATTGTTGTAAATAATTGGATGAGCGTAGCGAGCGTAGCGAGCGAAGCGAAGATTCCATTTCACTACACTGGAGAAAAAAATCCGGAATGTTTTTTTTTTTTCTTTCTTTCCTTCTTTCTTTTTTTTTTTCTGTATTTTTGTGTGTTTGTCAGCACGATTCCGGCTAAACCGATACTCCGTTTGCGATGAAATTTTATGGAGGCCTTCGAAATCTCTGAACTTAGAACTGCCACGTTTTTTAGCGCAATCAAAAAATTATTTCTCATGAAAATCGCAATTTTACGATTTTTTTCGATTTTTTGAAAATTTATTTTACTTATAACACCTACATGCTTAATCCGATTTTCATGATTTTTTCACAGAACCTTAATTTTATGAATGAAGATATCCGTGTGAAATTTGAGCGCAATCGAAAAATTATTTTTCATGAAAATATAAATTTTGTGAGTTTTTTCTTTTTTAGAACAATTTTTTTACTATAACACCTACATGCTTTAATTTATTGTAATACTTTTTTCACAGAACCTTAATTTTATGAATTTATATATTCGTGTGAAAATTGAGCGCAATCGAATAATTATTTCTTATAAAATCGCAATTTTTCGTTTTTTAAATTTTTAAAAATTCATACGATTAATTAAAAAAATAAAAAATTAAAGTTTATTTTTAATTTAATTTAATTTAATTTAAAAAAAATCTTCAACTTAGTACTAATTTTTTCACAGAACATTGAACAACAGAAAATCCGCATAACACATGGCAGCTCAATGCACCAATTACGCTCATCCAACAACGCGGCGGGACTTAAGCGTTTTCCTAGTTAGGAAATAGGCCACACTTGATACGTATAAATCAATCATGGCAGAAGAAGGTTATTATTACAATCTGTAGGGTCATGACCCTATGAGTACCTAACGATTATTTACCTAACGATTTATTAATTTTTACAATTTCTGTTGAGGTGGTGTCGAAAAGAAACATCGACTGAGGGATTTGAGGGATTATTTACAACAATTCAGAAATTAAAAAAGTCCGCCCCAACCGGGAATCGAACCACGGATCTCCCGCATTCCAGACAGGCGTCTTAACCACTATCAGGACGGATACATTTTAAGCTTTGAAATGTAGTTGCATTATACATCTGAATGGATGGAGCAGTACTGCAACGAATATCTGCTGCCTTTGAACTGACCACCAAACATTAATTATAATGTCATTACCTATACGCAGGTATTAGTGAGGGTTTATTTCTCGATTAAGTTAGTCGGGAAACACTCCCGTAGGTGTAATAGTTGTTATTTACTACAATTCAGAAATTTTGTTGGGCGGACTTTTTTAATCTATTACTTTTTTACACCTACGGGAATGTTTCCCGACTAACCAAATCGAGAAATAAACCTTCGCTCATATCTGCATAAAGGTAATCACACACATAGCAAAAACTTGTAGAAATACAGCCAAACCTTACACACTCAAAAGAAATAAGATCTAAAAAAGGGCCAAGCTCATCTACCCTTCCACATTTGCACATTCTTAATTCATAAACGTACAGTGTCCCGTTGCAGCATCCTTGAAAAGCTTGGCAAAAAGAATTTGCAATTATTCATTTAAACGTAATAGTTCATCCAAGTTCAGCTTTTCAAGGATGCTGTTACGGGACAGTGTACGTTTATGAATTAAGAATGCGCAAATGTGGAAGGGTAGATGAGCTTGGCCCTTTTTTAGATCTCATTTATTTTGAGTGTGTAAGGTTTGTCTGTATTTCTACAAGTTTTTGTTATGTGTGTGATCTCATTACTTTTTCAAGTTCCATTGCAAAATTATTCGTTAAAATATATAATAATTTTATCAAAGTTGATTTAATTTCTATGGTATTAGTAATACCAATAGGATGTAAAATATCTAGGCCCGGATTCATGTACATTTATCCTGGGTATAGGTGGTATAACCATGGTATAACGACGGTATAAGGACTGGTTAAGTCTAGGCAATTCACATCCAACCAAAACTTTCCCATGCAACAACAAACACAACTAATTTATTTTCCACATAGATATTGAACTATAATTGGCTAGATCAGCAGTCATTGGTCCACTTCCGTGACAATTTGAAGCCATCTTGAACATGGAAGTTTGCATGTTAATCAAATGGGAGCGATTTGTTGCCCAAATAGTTCTCAAGATTGCCGCCAGGTTGACAGGTAAGCATACTAGACTTTAACACCAAATGATTATTAAATTCCCTTATGCAATAACTTCTTATTGTTTCTGTTTGTTTATTAACATGCTGCACAAGCTAAAACCATATCAAACAATCCAGTAAAATACTTAAATGCATTAAAAAAGCATAAATTAAAACGCCAAATCGCCATTTTGTTTATGGCAGATTGAGTCTTCAATTTGCTACGCTCGCGCCTGTGCGGAGGTATTGGAGACTGCGTATCTAGCCTACAATAGGTGTTTAATATCAATGATTTTCCACCTTTTCCACTGCATTCCACAGCCATGTAAATCAGCAGATTATCAAAAGAACACTGAAAATTTGCACCGTCTTTTGTTTTACATTTTTATTTAGTGACAGGAGAAGAATAGTATCCTTGGACATGAGTTTTGCGTGAGATCATTAAAAGAAAAGAAAAGGCGTATTATTTCCGTACATTTTTGTATAGCCTAGGTGGACGATCATACTATTGTTTATCTGCATTAGGCTTTTAGTAATCAAAACTAGTTATTTGTGCGGGAAGTGAGTCAGAACAAGGTTGTGCAGGCCTAGGGTTGGCTAGGAAAGGCCTAGGGCTTGTCAAACATGTAATGTTAGTATTAATTTTATCTAGTCCTTTAGCCTAATGGAACTTTAGACCTACACTGTTGTATTATAAATAATTTTCTACATCTAGGCCTAGGTCAGGGACGGTTTCTGATTTGTTTTATGAGAGTAATGACAACTTTTCTCGTTCCTCACATAGAAGCAAAATTTAAAATGTACGTATTTTCTTATCCCTGTGGAAGGCGGAACCGCACTTTACCGCCTAACTCTGCTTTTACCGTCAACAAGTGTCTAGTAACTATAGTTACTTGTTGATTGTATGCCTGTATAAGGCTTATTTTAAAACCTTTATTTGGAAGCCTTCCAGCAAACTTTTTCAACTTTTTCTTTCAAAAGACACTATATCACTATAACCTTAATGTCCTTGTAAAATATGAACGTTGTAGCCCCACCCGTTTGGTCAGAATCGCGGGCCGATTGAAACTGGCGAATTAGACAGTAGTAGCAGTAGTAGCAGTAGCTAACATCCTTAAAGTGATTTTGAGCATGTTTCAAGCCATTTTTCACCAAGAAGGAATGCTCGTACCCCAACCAAATTTGGCATGTGTTGTTAGGTACCTAAATCCTTTCGATTTTGATAGTTTTCAAGTTCACATCACGTTTCATGACGGCTGGGTAACACCTCTAAATCACCCCAACTCTGCTTGCTGTATAAGGTGCTTGAGTGTGTAGCGCACCGCGGCTTGGCTGCGGCGCCCTAACGGGCACCTAGATGACATTATAATTAATGTTTGGTGGTCAGTTCAAAGGCAGCAGATATTCGTTGCAGTACTGTTCCATCCATTCAGATGTATAATGCAACTACAATTCAGAGCTTAAAATGTACCCGTCCTGATGGTCTAGTGGTTAAGACGCCTGTCTGGAATGCGGGAGATCCGTGGTTCGATTCCCGGTTGGGGCGGACTTTTTTAATTTCTGAATTGTAGTAAATAATTATTATTACACCTACGGGAGTGTTTCCCGACTAATCAAATCGAGAAATTTGAGGAATTGTTGGTGTGGAGGGCATTGCAGAATTACGATGAAGTTGATGTTGTGGTCTGTTTTTAATTTCCGCTTCTATAAAGTAGTTATTTAAATAGTTTGATATTATGTTCGGATCTGACACTAGGGAGCCTTCTATGTTTAGCGAAAGGTCATCACGCGATTGTGGGGCTGAAGATTGTGATTTTATTAGCTGCCTATATATGCATGTCCCACTCATGTTTTGTTACTTTAGTCAGATTTATTTGGAACGCACTAGAGGAGTAAAAGCTTACAAAGCTAACCACCATGCAAATTATCGTCAATAAATAATTTAGAAAGATTGTAGTTTAATTATTATGACCAAAGAATGTATATGTGTGCATTATTTATTACGCGAGATATTGATATAAAACCAATAAGGATGTACGATATTCACGTAGACAACACTCAAGTACTAGGAAAACGCTCAGTTGGACGCGTTGTTGAGCGAGCACCGGTACGTGCAACATGACCCGAGTACGACATTCCCATAAGGCCCACCACACAGTGTAGGCCTAACTGGATATTGACATTGTACACTAGATACTATTCCAACATCTTTGCATTGTTCTAATTCACGTCATGCCTTCTAAAGTGTATCTTTGTATCTTCACTGCCTCCTTCATTTTTAACTTCATTTTTCGAATTATGATTACCAATAAGTCTTTAACGTCTTGACCGATTTAGCTGAAAATTTGAAAAATAGGAGAGAATGGTGTACTTATTAACCCTGCAAAATTTCATAACGATCGAAACATTTTTATTTTTTTATTTTTTTATTTTATTTTTTATTTTTTACAACCAACGATCGGATTTTGTTAAAAAACTATACAGCAACCCGCCTAGGTGGTATGTACATGTGTAAAAAATTTCAGATCGATCAGAGAAACGGTGCGACCTGTATCGAAGCAGTAACAGAAAAAAAAAAAAAAAACAGACATTCGAGCCATAAGAGTCAAGTGGAGACGCTCGCTACGCTCGCTCAATTAAGTTATTTGATCACTTACTGTTCGATAATATTTGCGTATTTAGCTAAAAATTGAGTCATTGTTTTCCTTTTTCATTTATATTTATTTTCATTTCAAACAGTTGAGAGAATAGAAACTATTTTAATAGGGTCAAGGTTTTGTGTTCAACTCTTTTAAATAATTAAAAATGAACTCTCCAACTCCAACACTAGAGTTTTTTTCTAGGTTTCACGTGTTTATTGAACAGTGGTTTTACATATTCTGGCTACATGTAAGTCAACAAGCGTGTTATGGCCTGTGTTGTACGGTAATTTGTTAATGAAGGTAGGAAACAACAATCAACAATCGCGGATATAACATTATAATTAGAGGTACGTGAAAATAGCGTTTTGTGAATAGATGCTACAAAGCGCTATTTTTTCACTTAAAACTAAGTTTTTCCAGTCCTATTTTATTTAATTCACCATAGTTCTACTATTTGTTTTTACACATTTTTTTCAGTTGATATTAGTTCAACCTTAATGACAATATTTCAATGCAAAAATATGAAGAAGCTTCATACACAAGCTTTTGAAAGTGGCCAAAAATAGATGCTACAAAACACTTGAAAATGACACTTAAATGCTATATACACGTACCTCTAATATAATCAATATTCACCAATCCTAGGTTTCAGTCAATCGTTCTTGGATATTCAATAAACCATTATTTATTTTTGTATTTGTTTGTTTACAAACATACTTATTTATAGACAACTGTTTTCATGAGTATTATTGATGATATAAGTGATTAGATAAATGTGGGATCACCACAGTTTTGTAGTTTTTCGTGTTATTTACTGTTCTGTTTGTGTTAGCTGTGTCTCCGCTCCGAATAAAACAATTAACAAATACCCCTGATTTCTTCAAACTCATTTGTCCTATAAATATGTGAGAACTTTTTGGTTCTCGCATTAGATTTCCATTTCCTTTTATCACACATTTACATATTCAATATAGGGTGTGACGAGGGCAATCAAGAACGGCAAACTCAATTCTGATCATCAGTTCAGTTTGGCGTCTTTGTACGTTGTTTCCCCTACCGTCGGTCTCTTTTAATTTATAAGATATCTCAAGTTTCAGTTTTGTTATCGATATTTTACTGCTCAACTCAATTTTGAAGATGATCATTGACATTAATTGGAAGGACTTTACAAAAATTGTTTGGGATTAATGAAATTATATTTCCACTTGTTTTGCCACTTGACCGAACTTAAACTTGGCGCAATTCACAGTCTTCAAAAATACATCAATGATCAATCTTTAAAGTTCAATAATTACCGGTACTTCAAAATAAGATACAGATTAAAAATCAAAACGTGGCCGCATAGAAAAAGACTTGTATACGTGAAATACTGATCAGCGTTCACGTCAAAACTCACTCCTCATAGTTGCGAATTCTCCTAACTTTTGGCCCAACGTACGGTTAATATATTATGTATCCTTGTTCCCCAGGCTCGACTCCTCCCAGCTGGCTGGTCGAGTCTTTGCGAATAATGCAATCCACTGCGGCGGGAACTACGTCCAGTACGGCCAGTTACATCTGCATTCAGTGCGGGAAGAGTTACGTCCACAAGAGAACCCTTAATCGTCACATGATGCACGAGTGTGGGAAAGAACCCCAGTTCCAGTGTCCTTACTGCCCTAGATGCACCAAGCTTAAGTGCAATCTTGATCAACACATCTCTCTAGTTCACCTTCACAAAGCAGTACGAAAAATGACTAACCACAAAAGACTCTAGTTTAGCTGTTCTCAACCACTGTGTGTGTCGCGAACAGGTGTGAGGTGTGTCACAAGTATTTGGTTCATTTATTGTTATATTGAAGTCTATCCATGAACACCACTAACATGAACGCTATGTACCGCCAAAGTTCTAAGGGCGAAATGAAAGTGAGTGACAGCTAGGGGTGTGCGAGTATCCGAAATTTCGACTTGAGTCTAGAATTTGGCAAGTATTTTTAAAAACACGATTTTGGTGGAGGTGCCGGGTAGCCTACAGCAAATTCTCCCCAATTCGTACAAATGGTGGAGGTGCGTGTGTGAAAAAGTAAATATCGCGATGCATTTTTGATGCTACCTTACCAATCTTGTTTTTCGAAAAAAAAAAAAAAAAAAAAAAAGTGTTGTGGCATCAGCAATAAAGGAAGGCGATGTGTCAATTTTCCAGCTGCAATGAATGCCGCAAGTAAGTTGGAAATAAAATCTTAAGATCAGTTCAAGAAAGATGTAATTCAACACTTCTTCTTCAGTCAGTCAGAGTTTTCAGGAGCGTTTAAAGAAATACTTTTCTTCTATTTCAACAAAGGGAATAGAATGGGTTATCTCTCCATTTGCAGTTCTGGTGGACACATAAACGACGTGTCAGACCTAACGTATCCAGAAGAAATAAAGTTGATTGAATTTACTTCATAAACAACTTTAAAATCTAGATTAAAAGAGGTATTTCTTGATTCATTTTAAATCTCTTCAAAATGAATACCCTGCAATTGTTAACAATGCTCTGTGTGTTTTACTTCCCTTCTCCACTTAATACCTGTGTGAGGCAGCTTTCTCAACTTTAAAAACAATCAAGTCACAGAACAGATCGAGACTCCTTGATGTTGACTGTGAGATGCTCGTCGGTCTGTCTACCATTCACCCTCGTACTGAGAAACTGTGTGAATAACAACAGTCCTAGGCAACCCACTGATAAGGAAGCACGTGACATTTGCACATTGGCACAAACATTGGTAAATAACCCTGTTGATGTAGTATTGTAATATGCAAAATTTAACAAAAAGTTCGTTTAATCTGGTCAAATATTATTTCGTTGAAATGTGGGTACACCCTCGTAAGTGTGTCGCGTACTCAACATGTGTGTCGCAGCAGAACCGCTTATCTAGTTGACCTGAAGAGAGGCAGGTATACATTGCACCATACAACAGGTTTAATTCCTCGGTAAATCTTAACGTAGTGAACACGCGAAACCAGCCGTGTAACAAACGACAAGTACGTAATCGAAAATACAGAAAACCTTTCATACTGTGAAACTGGACACACGTGTATCCATTTTCGCAATAATGGCTAATTGACAAACTTATCTTGATTGTTCTGCACACGGCACGACTCGAACGTCTTTAGGACTAGGCATTCATCATAAGACCGTTAGGTGCTAAGGAAGCGATCCTCGAACTTTTTTCAGTTAAGCAGTTTTGTTTAGAAACAAATCACGATTAATAATCCACTTGTTCGCTACTTGACAGCTGTGGCGTTTGGGCTCCAGGGGTGTCCAAAGTCGATTTAAAAAAAAATATTGCCGTAGTTCTCTTAGTTTTTGTTCAATTTTCATATATCCTTCGAAATACAATCACAAATATGGTGTTTGTATTTTTATGCTCAAGAAACCTGAATAATTTACCAAGGGCTGTCCAAAATGCCTTATCTCGGTTTACTTCCAAATGTAACTTAACGCAACATTTGGCTCATCCTGACAATCAAAACATCGGTATGGACGTAAAATGAATTAACATAATTATTATTATTACTAGGAAAACGCTTAAGTCCCGCCGCGTTGTTGGATGAGCGTAATTGGTGCACTGAGTTGCCAAGATTTATGCGGATTTTCTGTTGTTCTGTGAAAAAATCATTACTAAATTGAAGATTTTTTTAAAAATTAATTTAAATCAAATAAAAAAATAAACTCTAATTTTAAATTTTTTTTAATTAATCGTCGTTTAAAAAAGAAAAATATCGTAAAATTTGATTTTTTAAGAAATAATTATTCGATTGTGCTCAAATTTCACACGAATATATTAATTCATAAAATTAAGGTTCTGTGAAAAAATCATTACAATCAGATAAAGCATGTAGGTGTTACAAGTCAAAGAATTGTTTAAACAAAGAAAAAACCCGTAAACTTTCGATTTTCTTGAGAAATAATTTTTCGATCGCGCTCAAATTTCACATGAGTACCTGAATTCATAAAATTAAGGTTCTGTGAAAAAAGCATTAAAATCGGACAAAGCATGTAGGTGTTATAAGTCGAAGAAATTTTCAAAAAATCGAAAAAAATCGTAATATTGCGATTTTCATGAGAAATAATTTTCCGATTGCGCTCAAAAACGTGGCAGTTCTTCGTTCAGAGATTTCAAAGGTCTCCATAAAATTTCATTGCAATCGGATTATCGGTTAAGCCGGAATCGTGCTAACAGACAGACAAAAATACAAAAAGAAAGAAAGAAAAAAAAACATTCCGTTTTTTTTTCTCCAGTGTAGTGAAATGGAATCTTCGCTTCGCTCGCTACGCTCATCCAATTATTTTATTGGATGTATTTCATACACACTCGGTCAAAACCGGAGCTAACATGTTGTACGGACTTACGTCAAGTACTTCCATGTGTACCTATATTACATACATTATTACTTCTTAACTTTAACTACAATAAGTCATTTATAATATAGTGTGTAGATCATATTTTCTTTCTGCTGTGTACGGTCGTGGCCGATTTCTCGTCGCCATCCTAGCATTTTCTCTTCGGACTATGGGAAACCACGAAAACCATGTCAGGATGGATGGAAGCTGTCTCAGATTATTATTATTAATATTGTTGGTATTTATTTGTCTAATACAGAATTTACATTCCAGAGAACATAAACATTTAAACATGTTCAACATGATTTTTGGAAAATGGAAAACTGTTATGAAATGCAAAGAAATGTGTTATGGCACCAAAATCACTAAAACTTCTTAATTATCAATTAATAAATTTGAGCGAAACCAGGATTGTCCAAAATTGTGTATTCATATTAGGCCTGCAATAGTTGAAATAGTTTTTTAGTGAAAACAAAATAAGTTTCCTCAGGGCTTTTTTCATAATCGAATCAATAATAAAATGTCAAATTAGTTAGTTTTCATCTTTCTATGCAATGTGTAAAATATAATTAAAATGTATAATGAAACAGGTACTGATTTGAAAACCTCTGTTGTTAATGTACATTTTCGCGTTGAAGATTTTTTTCTCCAGCAGTATATTTTTCAAGAAAATATGTATTTACTTTACTGTATTAATTACTTCGAAATTAATATTTAATAGGTATGTATGGACTGTTCAAATCCAAAGAAGATGTTGACAGTAGGAAATGGAATGGTGTGTAATTAATTGGTTCTGCTGCTGTTTAAGATACTATTTATTATTCACGAGCACTATACTACTACAGACGCATAAACAGTGAACGTTCTGTCAGGTTCCAGAAGCTTGTTACCCAAGCAGAGTCGATACTACGAAAAACTAAAACACCTACATGGCTACCAACTATTACATTTATGAACGTCTTCTAATAGATGTCGAGATGGTCCTACTCCTACATAAGCTTAGTCCTCCTTTGTGAATTTGTTTTGTATCACTGAATAAGATGGACATGAATTAAAAAATAAACAAAGATTGTGGTTTGCATAATGTTTAGTATTGCTTAACTGTGACCTATTTCTTCATCCTTATTTTCTCTCTCTCTAATCTTTATGAAAGTACAAATCCACATATTGGCCGCAAATGTAATAAGTAGCTGACCCAAACATCATGCTCAAAAATGAATTAGATGTTTATGCTGTACCACGTAAACGACAATAGACCCAAATACGTGAGCACATCCACGTATTGATTGTTTTTTTATTACATTCAGTAGAGTCAGTTGCATTTAAATAAACAAATGCGCTTTTAGCTTTACCTAGAAATGTGCATGAATGAAAAGTAGTACGAGCATTATGTGATACATTTTGTAGTAAGGCTCCGATTAGTTTCATTTGTTCGCTGCCCCTTAATCTAAAAACGTACTTGATTTCTCAATAATTGTGAGAAAACACACGGCCAAGAGTGTATAGGAAAAGTATGGATTGTATGGAATCATTATGTATGCAATTAACGTGTAAGACTTCTGAGTTCTGACAGTAATAATTATACTAATGGTCTTTCAGAAGTGCTTAGTGTATTGGTATCACCCTTCCCTATTACCTGTGATGACCACAGATTGGATCCTCCAAAGAGTTTTCAAAAAGATGTACAAATTTGAAAGACTTAAATTTCGGTATCGAGAATGTTTTTTCCATTGTCTGAGTTTGAGTTGTGATACGAATCAGCTAAACACAATGCATGTTAGGGCTTATGGGCAGCATATAAAAATCTTCATAGCCAAGCTGTATGATCTGGAACACGAATGACTTGGTAGAACAGTATTCGTGCCTACAATTTGACACTGCTTGTGCGTTTTATACATCAAAATGATGGCATTTCATAAGGACAATGGTGTACAACATCGACCATAAGCTAACTAGGAAAACGCTAAAGTCCCGCCGCGTTGATGGATGAGCTTTTTTTAAGTTTTTAGTTTGCGTGGGATATCTTTACTTTTGCAAGTGTTTTGCTTTGCTGCCTATGTATTGTAGGTGATTGTTGTCATGTTTCTTTTGTTACTTGTTAAATGTTATTATTTACCGTAAAAAACTTATATTAAAAGCTTTATTTCTATGGATTCTGGCTAATTTTTCCAACTTTTTCTTTCAAAAGGTCCTACATCACCGTAACCTTAATGTCCATGTATAATATGAACGTTATAGCCCCACCCGTTTGGTCAGACTCGGTCCAAATGGTACAAAAATTTCACACTATACCGTAAAAAACTTATATTAAAAGCTTTATTTCTATGGATTCTGGCTAATTTTTCAATTTTTTTCTTTCAAAAGGTACTACATCACCATAACCTTAATGGCCATGTATAATATGAACGTTGTAGCCCCATCCGTTTGGTCAGAATCGGCCCAAATGACACGAAAATATCGCACTAAAAATCGAAAAAAATCGTAAAAGTATGATATTCATGAGAAATATTTCTTCGATTGTACCCAAAAACAATACACCTCTAAGTTTAGAGATTTCGAAGGTCCCCTCCAATTTTCATCAAGATCGCTTATGCCGTTTGCCCGGAATCCTGCTAACAAACAGACAAAAAAAAAACAAAAAAAAACAAAAAAAACATTGGAGCTAAATTTTTTGGGGGGTCAGTGAAATTGAAAGTCTTCGCTTCGCTCATCCAATTAAGGGATTTAATTGTATCGACTACATCCATCCCTTGATTTACTGTCGAGGGTAAAAATGATCAAGAAGATAAAGAAGAACTACCTTTGTAAGCTAGGGCGACGGTCGTCGCCCGCAGCCAAGCGCACGCGACTGCTTAGGCGACGACGAACTCGCGGCCCTGTATACAGCTACCAGAGTTAGGGGGTTTTCAGCAATCTGCACATGCCGCCCAGAAAGATTTACAATCTTGATCTCGGTATATGAGCTGATATGTGGTCCATGACCTACCAAAAAAAAATCAACCCGATCTGATAACCCGTTCTGTGTTTAAAAAAAGTGCCTGAACTCGTTGAAATCCTTCCGGCTGGCTGGCTGGGTGGCTAGCTAGCTAGTTAATTCTCCGCGGAGATTTTTAGAGCCTACAGAGAAAACGGTGCATCTTAGATTTTTTAAACTTAGACCGCACTTAGATGTACTTCAGACGCAGTGCCTTTTGCTTTCAATACCAAAATCGGGTAAGAGGGACCGGAGAAAATCAAAATTTGGATGATAATCAAAACACGTAATTACTAAGGCGTGGTAATTTGTACAAACTTGAAATTATACATGCTATTAACCATTATTAATATCTAGCGTCCAAAACACAAGGGACTAAATTTTGGAGGGACCGTGGGCCCAAAAAGTCATAAAACAACTCTCAACTTAACAAATTTAATCATTCAAAGTCCTGTAGCGATTCTAAAGCCTTCCTGGCTATTTTTATATGTGCGTCTACGATATTTACATAATGGTATGCAAATTTATTCAATTAGGTTTATTAACATCATTAATCGTCATCGAAATAAATCTATCTATGTCACTGATGAATCATTTTGCAATCAGCCATCATGCAAAATCATCGTTGTTGTAAATATGTACTTGTAATTAGAAATAACTGAAGAATTGCTAATCAAGCTAATTAAGCTCTTTATAATCTGATTTTCAATCTGTAAAGTAGAAAACTATATAAATGCATCGCAAACAAGATGATTTCAGCTTATTTGAAGCGATTTCATCAAGTAATAAAGGAGAAATTTAAGTTTTAAGTAACGTTAGATGCTATATTTTAACACACAAACTAGAATATCATTCATATTAGCACGCTCCGCTGATTCGTTGGTAAGACTTCTGGCGCCTGCCATACGTGCAGTTTTTCGCGTTTCTACCACGCCACGAGAGGCGTAGAGCTTCTTAGAAGGTATGTAGCTAGAGTCCGGACTACTAGTCATCAAGGTTAACTGAGATGCAAGACTAAGGGGGAAGCGAGGGGTAAAAGAAAAGCAAAATCTTAGGTGGAAGACTTCTTTCTTGTTGGAGGGGAGGCGAGGATGTCACGTGACTAGCAAATGTGATGAAACTATCAGCGAGAGAGGGGTGGTGAGTAGTAGTCGAACAGACAGAGAGAGAAGTGTGGGTTGTTGTGTACCGAAGCGAGCGCGTGCCGCAAGGAGCTTTAAAACACAGTTCACGCTATGGGGGATACCGGAATTGTCTTCCCGTATCATGGTGTGTGTTTATTAAGTGAATATTTAGAGGGCTTCCTGTGCCTCGAGGAAAAACTCGACGAGCTCCTTATGAAGTAGACGTGAGTGATATGGAAGTTTTCCATATATTTTCATTTTGTATGTTTGTGCGGTATTAAGTTCATTTCAACGAATAATTACCTAAGAAAAGTGTTTGCGTCCGTCTGCGCACATCTTGTGTCGTTTGTAATCGTCTGCGCACTTCGAGTTTCCGAACTTTATTCTGTGACATACAAAACGTCACCCATATTTAAATGAGCTGTTAGTGTCCTTACGCACATCTGTGCGTTTGATCCGTCTGCGCACTCGAGTTGCGGAATGCGGAAATCATCTGGGTTGAAATCAAGTGTGGCGTTCACAAAATACTGTTGGGCTCGGCGTATCGCTCGCCTAATCCCAGTGAAACTCTAGTCAGTGATGAACTAATCGCTTCAATGGAAATGGCACAGCACATACAACACAAATACACGGCCACATACCTATGTGGAGACTTCAATCTCGACGTTGACTGGGGTCCTATGGACCACGCAGTGCCTGCAAACCCCTTGGCTGACAAGTTTCTGACTGCATTCTTGGGATTAGTGCCGCACCAGTTAGTCAAGGAAGCAACACGCATCACAGACACTTCGCGCACAATACTTGACCTTGTGCTCACTAACAACCCCGCCCACCTAGGGGAAGTGCAGGTCATTCCAGGTATCAGCGACCACATGGCCATTAAATACACCCTACAATGGCAGCCCCCTAAGCCCAAGATTGTCAACAAACAAACACTCAACTACAACAAAGCGAATTGGGACTTACTAAAGGAGTTGTTTACTGTCAAAATGCCCTGCATAACAACCGGCAAACATGACGTAGAGACCGTGTGAGCCAATTTGGAAAGAGGCGTTTTGGCAGTGTGTGAAAATTGCAGTGCCAAACGTAACAATGCGCTCAAAAAGAAGGCCAGCTTGGATTAGCAAGAATCTAGTAAACAAAATTCACAAAAGAGACCACCTCTACCACAAGTGGAAGAAAGACAAGAAAGTCGAAAAGTGGGAAGCGTACAGGAAGATGCGTAACCTTGTGAAAATTGAACTGAGAAAAGCACACGATGAGCATATGTGGAAGTTAGGCGATGGCAGTCCGAAAAAATCTGGGGGTATGTACATAGCAAAAACGGCAGCTCCGCACCCCACCACTTCTCAATTAATGGTAAAAACATTAGCAATCCGCAAATCATCTCCGAGGCTTTCCAGACGAAATTTCAAAAAAACTTCTCTCCTTCTACTTCTACCAACAATCTCTGCCCCCCAATATTTTCCAAAGCATTCAAAAACACCCCCCTTCAATCAATTCCTTTCTATCCCCTTCAAATAACCCGGGCAATAAAAAAATTGCGACCTGACGGTGCCCAGGGACCTGACAACATACCAACTAAAATAATACATGAATGTGCTAAGGAATTATCTCCATCCCTGTGTCATGTTGTATGTAAATGTAAATTACTGTTATTTTATCAAATATTTATTGTAAATTCAAAATTGTTATTAACAAATTAGAAATCTAAAAATGTATTTAAATTAAAGGTTGGATGGAAGAAAAGGTTTAGCTGGCCTTAATCCCGCCTGGAAAATAAAGACGATTATCTATCGATCTATTATCTATGTTTTCGAAACATCGATGCAACAATGCAAACTTCCTGAAGACTGGAAACAGGCCAACGTTGTCCCGGTGTTTAAGAGTGGGAAGAGGTGTAACGTTGAGAATTATCGTCCCATTTCCTTGACGTCTGTTGTCGGTAAAATCATGGAACGAGTTGTCAACAACAGAATCATGGCACACTTGTACAACATGGGGGCGATTAACTCACAGCAACACGGGTTTCTCCCGCGTAGATCATGCGTCACCATGCTCACTGGGGCTATAGACGACTGGCAACAAGCGCTGGATGCAGTGGCGGGTACGCGGATCGACGTCATCTCTCTGGACTGGGCGAAGGCGTTCGACAGGGTCCCTCATCGACGGCTACTTGCCAAGCTCCAGCGTTATAACATCTCCGGCCAGGTCGTCGAGTGGATCAGCAGTTTCCTAGTGGGTCGCAGTATGCGTGTGATCTATGACGGTGCGTGCTCTAGCGTGTGTGGTGTTCCGTCTGGGGTACCCCAAGGGTCAGTCCTAGGGCCCCTATTGTTTAACATCTACATGATGGACCTACCACAATGCACCAACTCAAGCATCCGCCAATACGCTGACGATTGCACAATGTACAGAGTCATAAAATCAAAACAAGATGAAGAAACCCTACAAGCCGACTTAGGGAACATTGAAATGTGGTGTGAAATCAACGATATGGCATTAAATCACAGTTAGTCCAGCCACATGTCAATTACAACTGCCAGGAAGTCTAGGTTGAGCTGTTCTTACGTGATAAATGGAAACGTTATCCGCACTGTTTCAGAGATGAAAATCCTGGGTGTAACAGTTGCGAAGGACCTCAAATGGAACATTCAAACAGAGATTGTGAGAAATAAAGCAGCCAAACTCCTAGGATTTTTATCTAGAACTCTATATAATGCTCGACCTAGTGTTAAAAGAACTGTGTATATATAAGTTTGATCAAATCTGTAATAACGTACGGTTGCCCTGCATGGCATCCGACCACACAGGTAAACATAACAAAGCTTGAATCAATACAGAACAGGGCAACGAGATTCATAACGAATAGAAAGGACTGTGGACGCTCTGAGCGGCTAGAATTGTGTAATATACTGTCGATTGATAACTCTCTTAGAGAAATTGATGTGTGTGTGTGTGTGTGTGTGTGTGTGTGTGTGTGTGTGTGTGTGTGTGTGTGTGTGTGTGTGTGTGTGAGTGCGTCTGTTATATGTAACTGTTTTCCCCCCCCGGATACATGCCGTGATTCGATATAAACTTAGTATAAAATATTTAATGTATATGTAAATGTGTTATTGTATTCACTGTGTTTGTTATATTGCGCTTGTGGGGCTTATGCCCTGTTGCCAATAAAGATTAAATAAAAATAAATAAATAAATAAATTTTTATTAAGAGTCTACCCACTCAGTTATATAACTGATTTTCAGTGGGGGACTTTAAATCAAAGCGACCAAGCCAACCGTGCAGGCCCCGACGCAATCGACGAGTGAGCGATAACCAACCAAAGATCGATATTTTTTAATAGGAAATAAAGCAATCAGTGGTATGGACAGCGCGAACACCCGCGAATCAACGCCAGAATCAACAAGGCCGATTCAGAACAACTCTGAAATTTATTATGTGCTTCGTTGCTAGGACGGCTCCAAAGTCACCGTTTACAAACTCCTAAGACAAGAACTGATGGGCTTAAGTCCAAATCAGAAGTTAAAAAACTTCTGACTTTAGCGGGAATCGAACCCTGGACCTTCTGCATTGGAAGCAGATACGCTAACCACAAGACCAACGAGCCACACAAACAAGATCAACGAGCCACACAAAACCAACGAGCCACACATACATGTACATACATGTACCTAAAAAACTCATTTAAGGGGAATCCCTAGACCAAAATATGATTTCTTAAGCATGCAGTAAAGACGTCTGAAAAGTAAGTAGAATGTAAGAGGGGCTTAATAAATGAGCGGATTATTTTTTTGAAATTTTTTTGACGGGACATAATCTCAGAATCAACAATTGTTTTCAAATTACTGGAATCAGTTGTTCAAGTTCAAAATTGAATTTTTAGCAGCGGTTTTTTGTATATTATTTCTACACTCCTTTATCTACAACCTAAATAAAAGGATTTTTGGATTTATATGGTTTGTTGCGTTGCACAATTTTCTTCGCCTGCCGGTACAATTTCAAATTTTGTACCGTTTAACGGAAAAAATCGTGCAACGCCAGAAACCATATAAAACCAATAATACTTTATTATTATTATATTTTTATTTATTATATATATATGCAGACATTGTATTTTCGGGTAGTCCGTGTGGTTTTATTATTAGTTCCAACGTTTCGGGCAGTTCTCCCTGCCCATCTTCAAGGAAATTTAAAAAAAAAAAAAAAAAAAAAAAAACAATATCAAAACAAACAAAACCTTACTTCTTAACAAACACTGCAACTGGATACAAAGACAAAACCAAAAAGCTTAGAAAACATAGGTACTAATGACAACATATTATGAACATTCAGATATTTTAAAAAACTGTGAAGACATCAACACACTCTATTACTTTTTAGATGACCTCAGCGTACGAGTAGATGGCTCAAGGGGTTCTTGTTGAGTTTTCTTTTTCTTGTCAACTCTTGTTGTCGGAGGTGGACGGCCTTAAAACATGTCCACAGGGAGAGCTTTTGGTTGAATATGACAGCCTTGCAAAACATGTTTCCATGTGGCTGGAAGTCTTTTAGCATCGTCCCGTGTGTTCATGTTGTGTTTCCGTTTCTCCATCTCCACCGCTTCTCTTACGATTCGGGGCACTTCATGTTCCACTTTGGCTAAGGTTTTAGCTTCATCAAAGTTAATCCAGTGCTCCTTGTCGAAAGCATGTTGGAAAAGAGCTGAGGTGGTTTGTTTCCTTGAAGATGGGCAGGGAGAACTGCCCGAAACGTTGGAACTAATAATAAAACCACACGGACTACCCGAAAATACAATGTCTGCATATTCAATCCGTGAAAGTCTGCGATATAACACATATATATATATACATATATATGTGTTTGTTTGCAACGTCAAGCTTTGCAGTGATTCTTTGAGTTGTTTTAATTTGCCATATGTGCAGTGATTTCTATTGTTTATATTTTGTTGTATTTTGTTTTCCCAGTTTTGTTCTGAATTTATCAATGTAATGTAGTTTTCGTTTTTTATATATTAATTTGTATTGGCCCTGAAGAAGATGAGTGAAATTTCATCGAAACGTTGGCCTAATGTGAATAAACGTGGCATTATAACCGAAAAACCTAGTTCATTAATAAATATATATATATATATATATACATATATATATATATATATATATATATATATATATATGATATATATATAGATGATAAAAACAAGAATCTTGGGTGAAACCGCGTCGAAAATTAGATGAACCAGGTCAGAACCTGGGCGTCCATCGACGTTTCGTCTGTACTACGTCGGTGGACGCCCAGGTTCTGCCCTGGTTCATCTTATTTTCGACGCGGTTTTACCCAAGATCCTTGTTTTTATCCTATGACGGGCCGCGAAAACCTACAACAATCCATATATATATATATATATATATATATTTAAAATGTTGGGAAGAACGAAAAACATGGAACAAACTGGTGGAGGTCCCTGAGGAAGAAGACAGAGGAGAGGAAGAAAGTGAAGTTGATGACGCAGAGGAAGAAAAAGATGATGTGGGAGAAGCGTCAGGCATGGCTAGCCGGCTTCGATAACCCCGGGGAGCCAAGAATGTGGTGGGACCCTCCCACCCCCTACCCGACTTAGTTGGAAATAGGGTTCGATATTATTATTATTATTATTAATATAATAATATGTAATGTAATGTAATAATATTATTATTATTACTACTATGGATTCTGGCTAACTTTTTCAACTTTTTCATTCAAAAGGCAATACATCACCATTACCTTAATGTCCATATGAAATACGAACGTTGTAGCCCCACCCGTTTGGTCAGAATCGGCCCAAATATCACGAAAATATCACATGAAAAATCGGAAAAAGCGTAAAAGTACAATATTCATGAGAAATATTTCTTCAATTGTACACAAAAACGTGGCAAGTCTTAATTCAGAGATCTAGAAGGTCCTCTCCAATTTCCATCAAGATCGCATTTGCCGTTTGCCCGGTGAAGCGCGAACTAACAGACAGAAAAAAAACACACCCGAGCTACATTTTTTGGGCGGTCAGTAAAATTGAAGTCTTCGCTTCGCTCATCCAATTAATATTTACCCATGCTAGCTGTCCGAGGTCGCAAGCTCCTGGAGTCCACGATAGCCCAAGCCAACCGCACCGAGCCAAGCCGAGCAGCTTCTAAGAAGACACCGAGCGTTCATACAACTAGCGCCATCCGTGGACGAATCCGGAACAACTTGACTGAATGATCGTCTTCCTTGCGCACTTTCCTATGCTATTAGCTCACGTGTCAGAGTGAATTATTTTAGTTTTTACTGTTTTGCAGGACTATAATGGATGTTGAGAATGTTTGTAGGATATTCAGGAAGTCCTGTTGCATTGTTGGCTGTTCAAATTGAATAGCCAACACAGAAACATATGTTATATTGTGATGTATGACATTTGAACTACCCGCCTAGAGCACTGCAGTGAAGTGGAGCTCTGTGTCGTGGGATCTGAGGGGCGGTGGGTTAGTAGTTGCTGTCGTCCCCGTCTTGACTTGCAAGGAGCGATGTCATGTAGCCTAGCATCCTAGTGATTGTAATTGTATCTATTTCTAATAAAGTACAGTTAATCTATATCTAAATATCGAGTGATGATTCATATGGCGCCCTCATAATATACATAACACTGGCGACGAACGGGAAATGCAAAGTAAGTACCATCTCGGAAATCTGAAGGCCCTAGGCCAACGCAAACAGTAGGCCTAGGCTAGGCAAAAACGCGCCAAGCATGGCGTCCGTCGGGAAAATCGACGAATTCAACCCAGAAATCGACAACTGGGAGGAATATATGGAGTGGGTGGAATTCTACTACATTGCATACAACATTGAAGAAGAGTCCAGGAAGCTGGCAGTGCTTCTGAGTGTTGTAGGACAACGCGCCTATACACTAATCAGGTCGGTCGTGGCGCCTAGAAGGCTTAACGAATTGACATTGGAACTATTATCGACGGCAATAAAGAACCATCTTCACCCAAAACCCTCCGAAATAGTGATGAGATTTAACTTCCATCGCAGAACCCAGAAGAGAGGGGAAACAATCGCGCAGTATGTGTCAGAACTCAGAAAACTAACAGAAAACTGTAACTTTACAGCAGATTTGAACACTAGACTATGAGATCAGTTAGTTGTAGGCATTTGCAACGAAGCCTTACAACGTAGGCTATTGGAAATGAGTGATCTAACATTTGAAAAAAGCCCTACAAATGGCTGTAGCAGCGGAGGCAGCAGACAACAACATGACGGCAATGAGAGCTCCAGCCAACAATGGAGTTAGCAAGGAGATCAACACCCTTTCATACAAGAAGGGCAAGGATGTCCATCATGCAACAAGGTACCGCAGAAGGGAACGTGCTATCGGTGCGGTTATGATCATAAAGGACAATCATGCAAGTTTGCTAACGAAACTTGTCATTTTTGCAAAAGGGTAGGACACCTTGAGCGAGTTTGTTTAACAAAACAGAATCAAGACAAACAGTCAAACAAAAACAAAAACCAAGTCGGCAAGACTTCCAAACAAAACGCAGGGAAAGGGATTCAAAGTACACATGCAATTGAACTACAACAGTCAGAACAGCTGTACGAAATCAACCAGGTAGGCCAATGTTTTAAGGTAACATCATCTATAGACAAGCCAAGCCTAGCACTAAAATTAAATGGTTGCATGCATACAATGGAAGTAGACTCTGGATCTGCATGTTCAATAATCAATGACATAACTTTTAACCAGTTATTGTCACAGTCAGTTATGCCTACACCAAGCATTAAACAGACGGGCATAGGACTAAAAACATGGTCACAAGAAATGCTGTCGGTGGTTGGTGAAGCCATAATAGATGTAGTGCATCAAGGGAAAATTCATAAATTACCACTGGTGGTTGTAAAAGGGGCGGGAAGCAGTCTCATAAGCCGCAACTGGTTTAATGCCCTGGGAATCTCCATCAGTGGCATAAACAAAGTTGACACACAGAGGCCTAGACCTAAATGGGAAGAAGAATTCAGCTCCGTGTTCAACGACGAACTAGGCTCCTACACTGGTCCCGAAATCGCTGTACCATTGAAGGAAAATACTACGCCTAAATTCTTACGAGCACGACCAGTACCTTTTCCACTGCAAAACAAGGTTAATAAGGAACTGGACAGGTTGACTGAAATCGGGGTTATAGAACCGGTGATCCATTCGGAATGGGCATCACCGATTGTGGCAGTTTTGAAAAAAGACAAAACGTTAAGGATTTGTTGTGACTACCGAAGCACAGTAAATCCAGCGCTAGTAACAGACATTTATCCATTGCCCACAACGAGCAATATCCTGGCTACGATTGCCGGTGGTGTGAAGTTCTCCAAGCTGGACCTTGCACAAGCATATCAACAAATGTCTATAAACGAGACAGCAGGCCTTGTACTGACAATCAACACCTTAAAGGGGTTATTTAAAATGAAGAGATTACCGTACGGGGTATCGAGCGCACCTGCGATTTTTCAACGCGAAATGGAAAAATTGTTAGCAGGCATACCAGGTGTGGCGGTATTTCTCGACGATATCCTGGTATCGGGGAAAACGCAAGAAGAACACGACGAGCGGTTGAGGGAAGTCTTGAAGCGGATTGACTCTAAGGGGCTGCGCTTGCAAAGATCAAAATGCCAATTTGACCTTGAACAAGTACAATTTCTTGGGTTTCTAATTGACAGCACTGGGGTTAGGCCAACACAAGACAAGGTGAATGCTATCGTACAAGCACCGAACCCAACTAACAAGTCAGAACTTCGAGCGTTCCTCGGGTTATACAACTTCTACAACAAGTTCGTGAAGAACCGAGCATGTCTTCTGGAACCACTTCACAGACTGCTAGACGATGCCAGCTCTTGGAAGTGGGAAGAACAAGAGGAAAACGCTTTCCTAGAAGCTAAAAAGAGATTACAATCAGCTGATGTATTAACTCATTATGATGAAGAAAAGCCAATCGAGCTAACATGTGATGCATCTCCGGTGGGAATCGGAGCAGTCTTGTCTCATGTCAACAATCAAGATCAAGGAAAACCAATTGCATTTGCGTCAAGAACACTGACAAGTACAGAGCGTAACTATTCTCAAACAGATCGAGAGGCGTTAAGCATAATCTATGGCGTAAAACACTATCATCAATACTTGTATGGTTGCAAATTCAGGATTGTAACAGATCACCAACCACTCTTGGGATTGTTCAACCCTGGGAAATCAATTCCACAGATAATTTCACCAAGAATGCTACGGTGGAGCATTCTACTGTCCGCTTATGAGTACGAACTTGTTTATCGCCCGGGTAAACAAATAGGTAACGCCGACGGACTAAGCCGGTTACCGGTACAACACCCGGATACCGAAACTCCAGCACCAATTGAAGTACTGTTTTTGGAAGCATTGGACAAACCACCGATCACAGCGGTCGAGATAGAGAAGGTATCCAAACAAGATCCGGTGATTAGCAAGGTCATTGAATGCGTACTTACAAAATGGACGCATGACCTCAACAAGGACAATTTCACAGCATACTTCAGGCGACGTCAAGAATTATCGATTCATCTTGGGTGTTTGCTGTGGGGAACGAGAGTCGTTATACCAGAAGAACTACGTGAACGGGTTTTGAAATTGTTGCATGTGGCTCATCCAGGCATCGTGGTCATGAAAAAACTTTCTCGCGCATATGTATGGTGGCCGGGAATCGACAACGACATTGAAAACTATGTCAAGAGATGCAAAAATTGTCAAATACAACGACATGAACCAGCTAAATCACCTCCATGTCCTTGGAAATGGCCGACAAATTCTTGGTCGAGACTTCACGTCGATTTCATGGGTCCATTCATGGGGAACACTTTTCTCATTTTGGTAGACGCCTATTCCAAGTGGACAGAAGTGGTTATAATGAAAAACTTAACATCATTAGCAGTAATAAATCATCTACGAAGAATCTTCGCAACGCACGGGCTACCAGACAAATTGGTTTCCGATAATGGAACGGCGTTTGTCTCGGCTGAAATGAAGGAATTTCTAAGAAGTAATGGTATTACGCATGTTGCCGTACCACCATTCCATCCTGCATCAAATAGACAAGCTGAAAGAACTGTTCAGACGGTGAAGGAAGCCCTCAAGAAGATGAACAAAGCGAACATTCAAGTCATGGTCTCAAGATTCTTGCTACATCAACATAACACTCCGAGCACGGTGACCAACAAGAGTTCTGCTGAACTTCTAATGGGTCGGCGTATCCGGACAGCCTTGGATCTTTTGAAACCAGACTTGAGCAAGAAGATGCGCCAATGTCAGGAGGAAGAATGGGAACGCCAGAAGCTACCTGAGCGAACTTTTGAAGAAGGTGCAGCAGTATTCGTACGGAACTATGCCGATGGAAACAAGTGGATGCCAGCAATTGTCACCAACGTCGGCGGCCCACGAACATTCGAAACGCAACTAGATGATGGACGGACCTCGAAACGACACCTAGACCAAATGAGGAGGCGAGACTCGCGGTCGACAGAAGACTATGAAGAGGCAGTGAACCAACCTGATTCTCCTTCAGAACCATCCCTAGTAGGAAGGGCTAATGAAACCTCTGCCACTCCATGTCATTCTCCCCAGCAAAGGGTATCCTCACGTCCTCGTGCTAGACCTGCCTATCTGAAAGACTTTGTTACTGATTAAATCATGTATCTTTAAAAATGCTAATTGATAAATTTAATTCAAATCATACTTTTAAAAAAAAATCCCAGAAGGGAGGGGTGTGATGTATGACATTTGAACTACCCGCCTAGAGCACTGCAGTGAAGTGGAGCTCTGTGTCGTGGGATCTGAGGGGCGGTGGGTTAGTAGTTGCTGTCGTCCCCGTCTTGACTTGCAAGGAGCGATGTCATGTAGCCTAGCATCCTAGTGATTGTAATTGTATCTATTTCTAATAAAGTACAGTTAATCTATATCTAAATATCGAGTGATGATTCACATGGCGCCCTCATAATATACATAACATATATTTTACAGTTTTCCTGGCAGACCCCATGAGAATGAATGGCGCGGCAGACTGGTCCAAGCTGTGAACGGATAGATGAAAGTAGACTAGGCCAGTTTAAAAAAAAATCGAACTTTGTGGCCCGACGTGTTAAAAGCTGCCAACAAAGTGATTTAAATAGATTTTTACACTCTGAATCTGAAAAACATTGTTGGCAATCGATATTTTCACTTTTTATACCCTTAAATCATAAGGGTTGGTTTTGGTCGTCCAGAAGTAATTAAATCGCAGAATCCACAATATATTAACATGAAAACTTAAACAAAATTCATTATATATACTTAGCTAAGATTAATTTATGCAAAAAGCTACTTCAAACCTTCGAATAAAGTTATTATTGGGGTGTAAAACAGGGGTGCAATAATAAAATAATGCCAGTTTAAGAGTATGCAACTACTGTGCAACGCTGTGTATCGAGAACATATTCAACGAAAATAATTCTCACTCCCATGCATGTATGCTCGATACCTGTGGAATGCAATAAAGTTTTTCCAAAGAAGTGTGCCAAAATGCCAATATTACAAATAATATCAAACCGCACTCCCACAGCGCCACGCCATGTCACTTTGCGACGAATGCGCTCAGCTGATTGTGCGTCTACAGCTGAATGTAATAATGTAATAATTTTCAATTATGTTAGCAGTAGTCAATAACACGAAATAATTTCCCTTTACATATTGTTTGGAATGTCAGCAAAATCATGGATAAAATAATATTTATAATTTATTTCTTGAACAATTAAAACCATATAACATTGATCACAACAGCACACACAAGCTTATTATTTTTTTAGTTGTCAATCAATTCCTCTGTGTTTTCTGAGTAGCCGCCCAACAAGAGATCGATGAACATATTATTATTATCTAGAGATACCAGGATACACATCAAAATTTCATCTTCATTGACTACCAATGATCGAGCACCGGCCACCGATTATCCAACGATAATATATCTACGCGGAAGCGGGGTAACAACGTGAACCATACTCATTAGTTCTTCGTCAAAAGGTTTTGATTGGATAAATGATATTGATGTATAATCTTCGGCGGTACCTCGATCAAACTCAACGACGCTCGTTTTTTTGTGGCACAAAATAAATATGTCGATCTCCTACCTTTAGAAGAACGAATGCACGTATTTACACATGTTTGGTCTCATGCACAATTTTTGTTAGAAATTTCCGTGGCCTAGTAGCATCTTCTTTGGGGCGTTTTGCTTCAATTAACAGCTCAAGGTAGCGACTCCAGATTTCATTAATAAGTGAGATTCTATGATTAAATTTACCGTCACATCGTAGCTCGCTCACTAATCACATCATAGCGCTAGTGCTACCATTGTTGCAAGAAAGGATATTGTTTTTCTGCACTTCTCTACGAAAGTACACTTAGCACTTTAGTTGATCGATCACCAATCGAGCGGTGGTGCTGTACATCTTCCAAATTACTCGCTCATAGATTTTGTTTCAACATTAATAAGATTTTAATTTATAAATCTTTTCAGAAAAACATGCAGTGATTTTGTCAAAAAGTAGTGACTCTCCGCTATTTCTATACATCTTACTCCCAGAATTGTTCGATGTCGTACTAACTGGGTTGCTTGAGGATGAAGAAGTGGAGGGCTAAACGGTGGGGAGAGCGGGGGGGGGCTGATAACAACCGGCTCATTTTTTTACTTGTTAAAAAAAGGCGATTAATGTTAGTCATATTAGTAAAATCAGAGTACCTGACATAGGCCTACTCGGTGCCAATGGGTTGTCTCAGACAGAACATTTTTGCTAGTATCAAATATCGGAGAACATATTTTAATGTCATGAGCAGCTTGTCTCACCTTTTATTTTCCTTTGAGAGTAACATTTTGCATATCTTCTTGGTTAACATTGTTACAGAATATGCATTGCATTGCCAACTGGATAAGTCTGTTAGCCTATAAAGAAAACAATCTACACTAATTGAGTAAAATCTACTTATAGCTATAGAACGGACAATATAATGGGTATTATTGTCAGGCGGTCGAATCCAAATGTAATAATCTATTATTTTGTCTTATTGTGTAATAAAACACATGAGGTAATTTAAAAATATATTGTCGTTGGCATCTATTGGCAGCTGTTTTGCTATTTTTACTACTTACGACAAGGTAGTGGTCAAAATCATTTTCAGTAAACACAGGAAATAAAACTTCCCATTAACTTCAACAATCAATGATTTCAGAATTTACTTTCAGCATTACCGCACTGAAAGAACTGTTATGTTGATACAATCAATCATATTATTGTGTTAATCTTTTTTAATACAATTACGCGTCCTGTGAATCGATGTAACATTTTATAAACTATAGTATAGCTGAATAATTTCCGCTGTCGTCGGAAAAATATTCGAATTAAAAATATTTAGATTACTATACCACAATCTCTCTGAGTCATCGCGTGGGGGATTCCCTCGTTCGTCCTTCGTCCTTAACAGCTGTGAGATCAGGTTGTGCAAAGCGAATGACTGCGGCTCATTCTCGGGCTCTGGTCAAAGTATATTTGTGTACCAATACCATCGTGAATGATGTGTGTTGTTTTCCTTCCTCGTGTGCTGTTCTCGCAATAACCGACCAAGCCAAGCCATAACACTGCCTAATTTTGAGAGTCACACCTCACAAGTAGACCTATAGTGTATTATAATGAATGCAGCATTTGCGTGGGATTGTGAAATAAGTGCCTAGGAACATTGCGTATTTCGAAGCATTTTAAAAGCATATTTGCAATATTCCCTGGATTTGTTCAAATTAAGAGGTATGTAGGCCTAATTTCGACAAGCAGGTCGCTGGCGTAGGCTAATGTGTAGAGATGTGCAAAAATGGTGACAACGAAATTCGCGAATTTTTTTTAAAGTTGCAATAATCCTTCAAATTCATTTGCACATGAATCTCATGAATTGTGATTGAATGGTGCCAATTTCCAATTCGCGAAATTTCGCGAAATTTAGTTGATATCGCGAAACTAGTGGCGAAATTAGCAATTATGTCCTTAAATGCGAATTAGGTCGCGAAATTTTAAAAAAATAAAAAAAATTCAAAGTTTTGGTGGAGGTGCCGGGTCGAAGTCGAAATTAAATTAATACTTGCTGGTAGATATGGTGGAGGCGCCGGGTCATACAACGCGATTGTGAGATCTTAATAATCGTTTGAACGAGAGTAAGCTCAAAATACTTCAAATCCATATCAAAAGACACATAAAAAATGCATAATTTCGTAAATTTGGTGGAGGTGCCGGGTAGACGAAATTAATTCTGGTAAAAACTGTCGGAAACTTTGAAAACTGAAGGCTGAAATTGAGCTTAAAATTAAAACTGATTCTGAACTTCACTCTCATGAGCTTGTTTTTCTTTTAAATCATTAAAATCAATCAATCAATCATTTTTTATTTTTATTTATTTATTTTATTTTATTTTAAGTTGTGCATGAGAAAATTGTGTTTTTTTGGTAAATCGCGACAAATCGCGAATTTTTATTTTTAAGGCGCGAATTTTCAAACTTTAAAAAACCATTTTTGCACATCTCTACTAATGTGTAATCGTTCACTGTGTTTTTTTTGTGTCATATGAGTGTATTATAAAGGCCTATAAAAATATGTTTACAATGCAGATTAGTTGTGAAAATGTCAAAACCACCCCGTCGATTCGTGCAGCGCTTATAGGCCAAGAGACTGCCCACCCCATCCTGTTTTTCGACGTAGTAAGAATAATTATGCCATAATTAAAACAGTATTTAGTATTGTCACAAAGAAACAATTACATTTACAGTCAAACTCGCCTTGAACATCGATGAACATCGGCAAAGCCTACAACTGCGAGGCGCGAACCACAGCACAAGCAGTCACATGCATGCGCCTCGCACTGATCACGTGATCCGTACGATCGCTGTGATTGGTTCCGTGGCCGCGCGCTAGGCTCCGCCGTCCCCCGGATTATTACACTTGGTGATCTTGTTTCAGTTATTACACAATATCTAAACTACCTGTATTGAATACATTGATTGCACCATGGCCACGAGTAGATTTTGATGTTTTATGGAAAAAATCTCATCTCAATCTTTTACCGTTTACTTGCAATTAAGTGAAACATTTCTTTAGTGCTCAGCAAAAACTTGAAAACTTTGCGTTCTTACTGTTTCGAGGGCCCATTTCTTGTGTTATTTCGATACAATCTGAAAATCTGAATTAGCCAAACTCTTGAAAATACTTTTTTCTACCAATTGATTTTTTTAAAGTTCATTCAAGGAGAATTATCTCACTAGTTATGAATTATTAAAAATTATTGGGGAAAATGTTAATTTTAGGGGGTTTTGGGGGATTTTGGGGAGTAAATACCCAAAATTTAAATTGCCAACAATGTTTGTCGTATGCAGGATATTCTTCTGAGTAGGAATAACTTTGGTGTCCGCTTTTAACACCCCGGTACACCACTATTGAGATAGAGACACATTTTTTTTAAACTGGCCCAGCCTTCTAATGCAAACAGTGTATTAATTAGACACAAACCTGAACCTTGGCCGATAAGTTATAGTTAACAGTCCTAGGTCTAGCTAGGCATATCTGTGGAAGGTCTGAAGTTGTGACTGACTAGGCCTAGTTTCCATCATGATAGTTCTTGACAGATCATGTGGCAGGTAGAACCTAGCAGACGAAGTCGTATTGTTTTCATTTTGGTATTTTGCACATGCAAAATTTTGAAATCGGACTCATGATAGATAGACCCTACTTAACTCGATAGTCCAGCCTAGGCCTAGGCCTAGCCCACATTCACTGAAATTGGGGTTAGATTTAGCTTTGATATCGCCAGGAAGGCAGCTAGGCCTAGGCCCTACCTAGGCGTAGGTCTCTGGCCTAGGAACCTTTTTGGTTTGACCTAGGTCTTAACTGTTTGCCTATGCCTGTCAGGACAGTCAGTAGAGTCTACAATATAATGCATTGTTGCCCACGTCACTGAATTCGGTTCTTATAAAGTGGCCAGGGTCTAGGCGCGCAGCTAATTAACCATAGGCCTAGGCTTACAGAAGGGGTAGACTTTACAGAAGAATCAACACAAAACCTGACAAAAAGCTGCTCAAACTGTTCTCAAGAAACTAAGCCACAGAGCCCAGGAATAATTGTAGCATGTAGAATTTAACTTTACGCCCCTGGGACATTTTTAAATGTAGGTAACTAGGCCTAATGCACTTCAAATCAATTATTCACGCGACATAGGCAAAGACCTTGCGGCGTGTTGCGAGTGAACTTCGTGATATATTGTGAGTGTTTAGGTATTTTGTATTTATTTCCTATTCTAGTGATATCTTCGTTGACTTGTTATAACACTGAAATCACGATTCTCTGTCTTATTTCACGTGTCAGCCAGGGTTTTAAAGCTCTGGATAGGGGCTAGTCAAGTTGTGACTCATTTGGAATTGCAAACAAAAACATCCACTTTTAATCATGACGTTTAGCAACCAAAACTATTTTTGTAATGGTGTTTTAGGCCTATACTTTGTCAGGTATATGATAGTAAGATAATAAGCGATTGTTTGGTTTCATATCCTGCATGAACCTTCTGAAAACCACATTTAATAACACAATTTGCGTTGTTATAGCCATTACAGCAATGTCAAACTCTACATGTGATTCAGTCAACTTGTTCCCCAGTGGCCGCCCAGAGCGCTGCGTGTATTTTTAGTGGCGCGCTCAGTGGCTAATCTCGGTGCCCATACTTTCCTATGGGCACTTTTGAGCATTACCAAAGAAAGTGTGTCACAACTTTTCGGATTACATGAAGGCAAATCAACTTTTTTTTTTCACCTTCCGATAGATAACTAAATACCTATTTCTCGCGCGTAGATATTTTTTTCATAAGTCACAGATTGATCCAAGTTCATAAAAATCAACAATTTTTGATCGATTTTTTAGATTTGTTTGCTACCAAACTGGTCCAAAATGTGCAAACCCAGCCATGTTTGGAGATTAATAACCTTTCGGAGTATGAAAAAATAATGTAGATGTCGTTCAAAAAGTACGAATGCACATTTTCGGCTCGAATCTTTGCGTTCCCATTCTAAATTGTTTGTTTGTTTGTTTGTTTGTTGTATTTATTTGCAACAGTACAAGTACCACAATGGCAAATACAATAGGACAAGAAAAAATAATACAGAATAGAACAATACAGATGTAATATGTAGGTAAATGTGATTGAAGTAGAACAAGATTATGTACAAATTAGAACAAACTCATAGCAAGTACAAATTTACAGTAGACACATAGATAAAATAAAAATATTAGGTATATATTACAAAAATGTTACACTTTAGCATTAATAATATACAGCGATGACCGGACGACTAGTTATGATAGCATTAGCAGTAGGTTCGTTTGATTTACCTACACTTTTTGTAACATTGCACTTTCTGTGCTAAAACCGTTTACGATTTTTTTCGATTTTTAAAAAATTTCTTCGACTTATAACACCTACATGCTTTGTTCGATTGTGATGATTTTTTCACAGAACCTTAATTTTATGAATTGATATATTCGTGTGAAATTTGAGCGTAATCAAGAAATATTTCTCATGAAAATCGCAATTTTACGATTTTTTTCGATTTTTTAAATTTCTTCGGCTTATAACACATAACATACACATGACAATGACAATGACAATGACAATGACAATGACACATGACACAACATAACAATGATTTTTTCACAGAACCTTAATTACATGAATTTATATATTCGTGTGAAATTTGAGCGCAATCGAAAAATTATTTCTCGTGACAATAGCAATTTTACGATTTTTTCGATTTTTTTAATTTCTTCGACTTATAACACCTACAAGCTTTATCCGATTGTAATGATTTTTTCACAGAACCTTAATTTTAAGAATGAATATATCTGTGTGAAATTTGTGCGTAATCGAAATATTATTTCTCATGAAAATCTCTATTTTACGCTTTTTTCGTTATTAAAAAATTACGCTCATCCAACAACGCGCCTGAAAAAGCGTTTGCGAAGCTTCCTAGTTATTTATTTACTACCTACATATCGAAAGTATATTACTTAAGCTTAATAATAATTGAATTCAGCTGTGAGTGGCATTAAAACCATCCATTTCTCGCTAAAACATTGGCTGTGGTTGGAAACTGGGGAGAGGTTGCAGCCAATAGTCCTATAAAGTGTATTATACTTAGTGCAAAGTGTAGGAACCAACGAGTACAATGACAATAACGTCATTGCACTACCACCACAGTCAAAAGGAGTAGGTAAATCAAACGAACCTGGTGATTTCGATCTTCGTCCAGTCGTACACCTAATCCACGATGGCTCATGAGGATCGCATAGGTCCGAAGTCTCTGTCTCTCTCTCTCTCTCTCTCTCTCTCTCTCTCTCTCTCTCTCTCTCTCTCTCTCTCTCTCTTCCAATCCGGCTTTAGAACTTATCATAGCACATGCACAGCTCTATTAAAAATTACGGAAGACATTAGAGTAAAAATGGACAATCGACAACTTACACTCTTGACATTACTTGACTTTAGCAAAGCTTTCGACTCGGTTGACATTGACATACTAATTGCTAAACTCGAATCCATAAATTTCTCTCCTTCAACGCTGCAGTGGATGAATTCATATCTTCGCGGCAGGCATCAGTCCATAATATCATTAGAAAAACAATCAGGGTGGCATTCTGTCTGCACTGGGGTGCCCCAAGGTAGTGTACTCGGACCTTTACTTTTCTCAATTTACATTAACGATATCTCATCCTCACTTACTTACTGTCACCATCATCTGTACGCCGACGACCTTCAAATTTACCTACATGCCTCTCCTGCTTCACTTAATCAAGCAATAGAAATGATGAACAAAGACTTACAGTCGCTAGCCGACTGGGCAATAAAAAATCGTTTACTTATCAATCCTAATAAATCCCAAACAATAATTCTAGGATACCACAAATTGCTTGCCAAAATCGATAGGACAAAACTCAACAAAGTCACTCTGGACGGCATGACTATACCTTTCCAGCACAGCGTTAAAAATCTAGGACTTTACATGACTGACAATCTTTCCTGGAACGAACATGTAAAACATATTTCCAAAAAAACTTATGCAGCACTACACTCGTTGAACAGACTAAAAAACTTTCTACCAACTAAACTTAAAACTATGCTCGTTCAATCACTTATCATGCCTCACTTCGACTATTGCGACTTAGTTTACAACGACATGACAGAAGAACTTTCAATCCGACTGCAAAGAGCCCAAAACTCGTGCGTACGTTTCATATTAGGCATAAAAAAGTCTGACCACATAACCCCCGGTTTTAGACAACTATCATGGCTTCGTCTGAGTGACCGACGTAATCTTCATTCCTCTTGCCTCGTTCATCGCCTTCTTTCAACATCAACACCATCATACCTAGCCTCGAATTTCAATTATCTTCACTCAAATCATACTTTCGGCACAAGGTCGAGGTCTGGCACCCAACTTGCTTTTCCGATACACAGAACAAATTTAGTCGACAAATCCTTCGTAATAAACGCCATTCGAACCTGGAATGCTCTCCCTACTGCTATAAGGGATGATAATATAACAAATTATAATGTTTTCAAGAACGAAACTAACAAGTTATATCTTCTGCAAAGCCTCTCCGATGCCTGATTTACTTATACTTAAATTAACCAACCTCTAATCTTATTTCTCATAATATTAACTATGTAATGCATCTTCTAATATAATGTAACGTACATTACATTGTTTGTTTGACGTTATTGTTATTGTTATTATTGTGTTGTTTTATTTATTTATTTATTTTGATAATCAGTAGTATTTAGTAGTAATATGAATTTATCTCTCTTCTACAGTAATGACGTTACACCTAATCTTTGGTTGCAGTATACTCTTAGGAATGAATGAGATGTGTGAATGATTGTGTATTTTAATAATATAAATATTTTAAGTAGAATTACACGCGGACTTATATTTTCTTAAAAAAATTGTTTTGTGCTAACAACGCACATACACAACTAAGTTCTATAACAGTAATATAAGTTCATTATTATGTAAATAACCTTATATACATGTATTTTGTTAATCTAGTTTCATTTCATCATTCATATGAAATATTCTTTGTTAACTTTTATATCTAGGATAAGCTGTAACAATTAAATTTAATTATTTTTGTATGTATCACTAAAATCAGGTTGGATGGAAGATAAGGCTTCACTAGCCTTAATCCCGCCTTAATAAAGACGTCAATCAATCAATCTCTCTCTCTCTCTCTCTCTCTTATTTCTCTTGCAATATCTTGCTTTGTGGGCAACTACAAAAGGTTTTGAAAATAAACCCCAATAAGTCACAAATCATTATTTTAGGCTACCACAAACTTTTAGCAAAATTAGACCACTCGACAATCGACAACGTTTCTTTAAACGGTACAACAATACCCTTTCAACAACAAGTCAGAAACCTAGGACTTATTATGACTAATGACCTGACTTGGACGGAACATGTCAAACACGTTTGTAAAAAACGTATGCTGCACTACACTCATTAAACAGACTAAAAAACTTATTTTCGACTAAACTAAAAACAATGCTAGTACAATCTCTTATTATTCCCCATTTCGATTACTGTGACGTTGTTTACAATGACTTGACCGAGGACCTGGCTATTCGTCTCCAAAGGGCACAACATTCCTGTGTCCGATTTATATTATGAATAAGAAAATCTGACCATATAACCCCGGATTTTAAGACGCTTGGTTGGGCTAGATTAAAGGATCGTAGAAACCTTCACTCCGTACCCTATGCCTAGTTCACAAGCTACTTTCAACATCGTCACCGTCTTATCTCGCCTCTAACTTTCAATTCCTTCACTCAAACCACATGTTTAATACCAGGTCTAGGTCCGGTACGCAACTCTCATTTCTCATACACAGAACTAATCTCCTTGACCACTCATTCAAAATCCACGCTATTCGAACTTGGAATGCTCTTCCGTCTGAAATTAGAGACAAATATATAAATAACTTCTATGCTTTTAAAAGTGCCACCAGTTGCCAGTGCAGTGTTTCCTATTATTCAAATTCTTAACTGTACAAACAATAAGTCATATTAAACACCCAAACAACCCAAATAATGAAAATAAATTACATATTAATATGCTCGGTTACCGGTGTTACTCTATTTACTTTACGAGGACGCATTCTTTGTTACTGTAATGAAACTGTATGAAAGCGATGGATGAATGCGGAGAATGAAAGGATAGCTAAATTATTGTGTAAATTGTTTATCATAATTTCAAATGTTTATGTTTTCAGTTAATTATGTGTAATTTTCATCAGGCCAATTACTTTGTGTTCTAATTATCTATAATTTTCATCAGGCCTTCATTATCATTTGTATTATTATTATTAGTAGTATTAGGTTTGACTAGCCTTAATCCCGCCTTACAATAAAGACCTTAATCAAATCAAATCAAATCTCTCTCTCTCTCTCTCTCTCTCTCTCTCTCTCTCTCGATTCGATTCGATTTGCAAATGACAGAGTGATGTCTGTATTTGAGTAATGAATATGTATGAAGACCTAACTATACAGTTGAGATATATAATCTATGAATGGCATAGTCAATCAATTGTACACAGTTCATAATTTTATGGGGTGTGGGGAACATTTGGACAATTTTGTTTTACTATCTTTGCACTCCATAATACAAAATTGTATTAACTTACAAAAACAGAACAGGACTGTTTTACTTGGTAAGAATTGTTTATGAATGTTAGAACATATAGAATATTTCTCTGGGAAAGGTTTTTATTTGACTTTGTCTTTCAGGGTCATCTTCAAACTCGCTGCTTGATACTTTGCGTTTGGTGCATCCAGAGCCTTTCCGGACATATAATCGAGGATCTTCGCAAAGTGATTATTTCAATTGTATCCAGTGCAACAAGAGTTACCTACACAAACGCACGCTCGACAGACACTTAAAGTTCGAGTGTGGGAAAGAACCTCAGTTTCAATGTATTTATTGTCCCAAAAGCACCAAACAAAAATCAAACCTGGAGCAGCACATGAAACTATGCCATTTCAATACGCTCAAGCAACAAGCTAGTCAAAACGGTTCAAACAAAAATCCAAAACACCTAAGTACCTTTATATTTTCGGAACCGAAAACCGACACTTAAAACTGTCTGTACATAGAACCGAAGAGAAAACCGATTATTCTTATTTCAATATTCCGGTTATTTTAGTTTCAAATCAGATCTTAACATTGGTAAACCTTAAAATGTTTAGCTAGTTAAAAAAGGAATATAGAAATATGTAACCAGCCTTGAAGATTGACATGTATTACTAAATAAATAGATAATTATTATATCTCTTTTAACTTGCTCTATCATCTTTGTATTGTATAGTGGACAGTAAGAATAGTTTTATCAACACTAGGATGCTCCACCTACAACAAACATACTTCTCAGCCTGACATAACTCTTTCTACACATTGGTAGGTAACATCAACTTAGCGTGACTTTATCTTTGTATTGTATAGTGATAATTTGTATAGT